>OY979699.1:3315929-3630427 GCA_963855945.1 Thereva nobilitata
GGTTCATCCAAACTAACTTAATTTCATTAAATTCAGCGAAATTAATGAAATTAAGTTACATTCATCGGGTTCATCCAAACTAACTTAATTTCACTAAATTCATCGAAATTGATGAAATTAAGTTACATTCATCGGGTTCATCCAAATTAACTTAATTTCACTAAATTCAGCGAAATTGATGAAATTAAGTTACATTCATCGGGTTCATCCAAACTAACTTAATTTCACGAAATTCAGCGAAATTAATGAAATTAAGTTACATTCATCGGGTTCATCCAAACTAACTTAATTTCACTAAATTCAGCGAAATTAATGAAATTAAGTTACATTCATCGGGTTCATCCAAACTAACTTAATTTCACTAAATTCAGCGAAATTAATGAAATTAAGTTAGTTTGGATGAACCCGATGAATGTAACTTAATTTCATTAATTTCGCTGAATTTAGTGAAATTAAGTTAGTTTGGATGAACCCGATGAATGTAACTTAATTTCATTAATTTCGCTGAATTTCGTGAAATTAAGTTAGTTTGGATGAACCCGATGAATGTAACTTAATTTCATCAATTTCGCTGAATTTAGTGAAATTAAGTTAATTTGGATGAACCCGATGAATGTAACTTAATTTCATCAATTTCGATGAATTTAGTGAAATTAAGTTAGTTTGGATGAACCCGATGAATGTAACTTAATTTCATTAATTTCGCTGAATTTAATGAAATTAAGTTAGTTTGGATGAACCTGATGAATGTAACTTAATTTCATTAATTTCGCTGAATTTAATGAAATTAAGTTAGTTTGGATGAACCCGATGAATGTAACTTAATTTCATTAATTTCGATGAATTTCGTGAAATTAAGTTAGTTTCGATGAACCCGATGAATGTAACTTAATTTCATCAATTTCGATGAATTTCGTGAAATTAAGTTAGTTTGGATGAACCCGATGAATGTAACTTAATTTCATCAATTTCGCTGAATTTAGTGAAATTAAGTTAGTTTGGATGAACCCGATGAATGTAACTTAATTTCATTAATTTCGCTGAATTTAGTGAAATTAAGTTAGTTTGGATGAACCCGATGAATGTAACTTAATTTCATTAATTTCGCTGAATTTAGTGAAATTAAGTTAGTTTCGATGAACCCGATGAATGTAACTTAATTTCATTAATTTCGCTGAATTTCGTGAAATTAAGTTAGTTTGGATGAACCCGATGAATGTAACTTAATTTCATTAATTTCGCTGAATTTAGTGAAATTAAGTTAGTTTGGATGAACCCGATGAATGTAACTTAATTTCATTAATTTCGCTGAATTTAGTGAAATTAAGTTAGTTTGGATGAACCCGATGAATGTAACTTAATTTCATCAATTTCGATGAATTTAGTGAAATTAAGTTAGTTTCGATGAACCCGATGAATGTAACTTAATTTCATTAATTTCGATGAATTTAGTGAAATTAAGTTAATTTGGATGAACCCGATGAATGTAACTTAATTTCATCAATTTCGATGAATTTAGTGAAATTAAGTTAGTTTGGATGAACCCGATGAATGTAACTTAATTTCATTAATTTCGCTGAATTTAATGAAATTAAGTTAGTTTGGATGAACCTGATGAATGTAACTTAATTTCATTAATTTCGCTGAATTTAATGAAATTAAGTTAGTTTGGATGAACCCGATGAATGTAACTTAATTTCATTAATTTCGATGAATTTCGTGAAATTAAGTTAGTTTCGATGAACCCGATGAATGTAACTTAATTTCATCAATTTCGATGAATTTAGTGAAATTAAGTTAGTTTCGATGAACCCGATGAATGTAACTTAATTTCATTAATTTCGATGAATTTCGTGAAATTAAGTTAATTTGGATGAACCCGATGAATGTAACTTAATTTCATCAATTTCGATGAATTTAGTGAAATTAAGTTAGTTTGGATGAACCCGATGAATGTAACTTAATTTCATCAATTTCGATGAATTTAGTGAAATTAAGTTAATTTGGATGAACCCGATGAATGTAACTTAATTTCATTAATTTCGCTGAATTTAGTGAAATTAAGTTAGTTTGGATGAACCCGATGAATGTAACTTAATTTCATCAATTTCGATGAATTTCGTGAAATTAAGTTAGTTTCGATGAACCCGATGAATGTAACTTAATTTCATCAATTTCGATGAATTTAGTGAAATTAAGTTAGTTTCGATGAACCCGATGAATGTAACTTAATTTCATTAATTTCGCTGAATTTAATGAAATTAAGTTAGTTTGGATGAACCTGATGAATGTAACTTAATTTCATTAATTTCGCTGAATTTAATGAAATTAAGTTAGTTTGGATGAACCCGATGAATGTAACTTAATTTCATTAATTTCGATGAATTTCGTGAAATTAAGTTAGTTTCGATGAACCCGATGAATGTAACTTAATTTCATCAATTTCGATGAATTTAGTGAAATTAAGTTAGTTTCGATGAACCCGATGAATGTAACTTAATTTCATTAATTTCGATGAATTTCGTGAAATTAAGTTAATTTGGATGAACCCGATGAATGTAACTTAATTTCATCAATTTCGATGAATTTAGTGAAATTAAGTTAGTTTGGATGAACCCGATGAATGTAACTTAATTTCATCAATTTCGATGAATTTAGTGAAATTAAGTTAATTTGGATGAACCCGATGAATGTAACTTAATTTCATTAATTTCGCTGAATTTAGTGAAATTAAGTTAGTTTGGATGAACCCGATGAATGTAACTTAATTTCATCAATTTCGATGAATTTCGTGAAATTAAGTTAGTTTCGATGAACCCGATGAATGTAACTTAATTTCATCAATTTCGATGAATTTAGTGAAATTAAGTTAGTTTCGATGAACCCGATGAATGTAACTTAATTTCATTAATTTCGCTGAATTTCGTGAAATTAAGTTAGTTTGGATGAACCCGATGAATGTAACTTAATTTCATTAATTTCGCTGAATTTAGTGAAATTAAGTTAGTTTGGATGAACCCGATGAATGTAACTTAATTTCATTAATTTCGCTGAATTTCGTGAAATTAAGTTAGTTTCGATGAACCCGATGAATGTAACTTAATTTCATCAATTTCGATGAATTTAGTGAAATTAAGTTAGTTTCGATGAACCCGATGAATGTAACTTAATTTCATTAATTTCGATGAATTTCGTGAAATTAAGTTAGTTTCGATGAACCCGATGAATGTAACTTAATTTCATTAATTTCGATGAATTTAGTGAAATTAAGTTAATTTGGATGAACCCGATGAATGTAACTTAATTTCATTAATTTCGCTGAATTTCGTGAAATTAAGTTAGTTTGGATGAACCCGATGAATGTAACTTAATTTCATTAATTTCGCTGAATTTAGTGAAATTAAGTTAGTTTGGATGAACCCGATGAATGTAACTTAATTTCATTAATTTCGCTGAATTTCGTGAAATTAAGTTAGTTTCGATGAACCCGATGAATGTAACTTAATTTCATCAATTTCGATGAATTTAGTGAAATTAAGTTAGTTTCGATGAACCCGATGAATGTAACTTAATTTCATTAATTTCGATGAATTTCGTGAAATTAAGTTAGTTTCGATGAACCCGATGAATGTAACTTAATTTCATTAATTTCGATGAATTTAGTGAAATTAAGTTAGTTTCGATGAACCCGATGAATGTAACTTAATTTCATCAATTTCGATGAATTTAGTGAAATTAAGTTAGTTTCGATGAACCCGATGAATGTAACTTAATTTCATTAATTTCGCTGAATTTCGTGAAATTAAGTTAGTTTGGATGAACCCGATGAATGTAACTTAATTTCATTAATTTCGCTGAATTTAGTGAAATTAAGTTAGTTTGGATGAACCCGATGAATGTAACTTAATTTCATTAATTTCGCTGAATTTCGTGAAATTAAGTTAGTTTCGATGAACCCGATGAATGTAACTTAATTTCATTAATTTCGATGAATTTAGTGAAATTAAGTTAATTTGGATGAACCCGATGAATGTAACTTAATTTCATTAATTTCGCTGAATTTAGTGAAATTAAGTTAGTTTGGATGAACCCGATGAATGTAACTTAATTTCATCAATTTCGATGAATTTCGTGAAATTAAGTTAGTTTCGATGAACCCGATGAATGTAACTTAATTTCATCAATTTCGATGAATTTAGTGAAATTAAGTTAGTTTCGATGAACCCGATGAATGTAACTTAATTTCATTAATTTCGCTGAATTTCGTGAAATTAAGTTAGTTTGGATGAACCCGATGAATGTAACTTAATTTCATTAATTTCGCTGAATTTAGTGAAATTAAGTTAGTTTGGATGAACCCGATGAATGTAACTTAATTTCATCAATTTCGATGAATTTCGTGAAATTAAGTTAGTTTCGATGAACCCGATGAATGTAACTTAATTTCATTAATTTCGATGAATTTAGTGAAATTAAGTTAATTTGGATGAACCCGATGAATGTAACTTAATTTCATCAATTTCGATGAATTTAGTGAAATTAAGTTAGTTTCGATGAACCCGATGAATGTAACTTAATTTCATCAATTTCGATGAATTTAGTGAAATTAAGTTAGTTTCGATGAACCCGATGAATGTAACTTAATTTCATTAATTTCGCTGAATTTAGTGAAATTAAGTTAGTTTGGATGAACCCGATGAATGTAACTTAATTTCATTAATTTCGCTGAATTTAGTGAAATTAAGTTAGTTTCGATGAACCCGATGAATGTAACTTAATTTCATTAATTTCGCTGAATTTAGTGAAATTAAGTTAGTTTGGATGAACCCGATGAATGTAACTTAATTTCATTAATTTCGCTGAATTTAGTGAAATTAAGTTAGTTTGGATGAACCCGATGAATGTAACTTAATTTCATTAATTTCGCTGAATTTAGTGAAATTAAGTTAGTTTGGATGAACCCGATGAATGTAACTTAATTTCATTAATTTCGCTGAATTTAGTGAAATTAAGTTAGTTTGGATGAACCCGATGAATGTAACTTAATTTCATTAATTTCGCTGAATTTAGTGAAATTAAGTTAGTTTGGATGAACCCGATGAATGTAACTTAATTTCATTAATTTCGCTGAATTTCGTGAAATTAAGTTAGTTTCGATGAACCCGATGAATGTAACTTAATTTCATCAATTTCGATGAATTTAGTGAAATTAAGTTAATTTGGATGAACCCGATGAATGTAACTTAATTTCATCAATTTCGATGAATTTAGTGAAATTAAGTTAATTTGGATGAATCCGATGAATGTAACTTAATTTCATTAATTTCGCTGAATTTCGTGAAATTAAGTTAGTTTGGATGAACCCGATGAATGTAACTTAATTTCATTAATTTCGCTGAATTTAGTGAAATTAAGTTAGTTTGGATGAACCCGATGAATGTAACTTAATTTCATTAATTTCGCTGAATTTAGTGAAATTAAGTTAGTTTGGATGAACCCGATGAATGTAACTTAATTTCATCAATTTCGATGAATTTCGTGAAATTAAGTTAGTTTCGATGAACCCGATGAATGTAACTTAATTTCATTAATTTCGATGAATTTAGTGAAATTAAGTTAATTTGGATGAACCCGATGAATGTAACTTAATTTCATCAATTTCGATGAATTTAGTGAAATTAAGTTAGTTTCGATGAACCCGATGAATGTAACTTAATTTCATCAATTTCGATGAATTTAGTGAAATTAAGTTAGTTTCGATGAACCCGATGAATGTAACTTAATTTCATTAATTTCGCTGAATTTAGTGAAATTAAGTTAGTTTGGATGAACCCGATGAATGTAACTTAATTTCATTAATTTCGCTGAATTTAGTGAAATTAAGTTAGTTTGGATGAACCCGATGAATGTAACTTAATTTCATTAATTTCGCTGAATTTAGTGAAATTAAGTTAGTTTGGATGAACCCGATGAATGTAACTTAATTTCATTAATTTCGCTGAATTTAGTGAAATTAAGTTAGTTTCGATGAACCCGATGAATGTAACTTAATTTCATTAATTTCGCTGAATTTCGTGAAATTAAGTTAGTTTGGATGAACCCGATGAATGTAACTTAATTTCATTAATTTCGATGAATTTAGTGAAATTAAGTTAATTTGGATGAACCCGATGAATGTAACTTAATTTCATCAATTTCGATGAATTTAGTGAAATTAAGTTAGTTTCGACGAACCCGATGAATGTAACTTAATTTCATCAATTTCGATGAATTTAGTGAAATTAAGTTAGTTTCGATGAACCCGATGAATGTAACTTAATTTCATTAATTTCGCTGAATTTAGTGAAATTAAGTTAGTTTGGATGAACCCGATGAATGTAACTTAATTTCATTAATTTCGCTGAATTTAGTGAAATTAAGTTAGTTTGGATGAACCCGATGAATGTAACTTAATTTCATTAATTTCGCTGAATTTAGTGAAATTAAGTTAGTTTGGATGAACCCGATGAATGTAACTTAATTTCATTAATTTCGCTGAATTTAGTGAAATTAAGTTAGTTTGGATGAACCCGATGAATGTAACTTAATTTCATTAATTTCGCTGAATTTAGTGAAATTAAGTTAGTTTGGATGAACCCGATGAATGTAACTTAATTTCATTAATTTCGCTGAATTTCGTGAAATTAAGTTAGTTTGGATGAACCCGATGAATGTAACTTAATTTCATTAATTTCGCTGAATTTAGTGAAATTAAGTTAGTTTGGATGAACCCGATGAATGTAACTTAATTTCATTAATTTCGCTGAATTTAGTGAAATTAAGTTAGTTTCGATGAACCCGATGAATGTAACTTAATTTCATTAATTTCGCTGAATTTAGTGAAATTAAGTTAGTTTGGATGAACCCGATGAATGTAACTTAATTTCATTAATTTCGCTGAATTTAGTGAAATTAAGTTAGTTTGGATGAACCCGATGAATGTAACTTAATTTCATTAATTTCGCTGAATTTAGTGAAATTAAGTTAGTTTCGATGAACCCGATGAATGTAACTTAATTTCATTAATTTCGCTGCATTTCGTGAAATTAAGTTAGTTTGGATGAACCCGATGAATGTAACTTAATTTCATTAATTTCGCTGAATTTAGTGAAATTAAGTTAGTTTGGATGAACCCGATGAATGTAACTTAATTTCATTAATTTCGCTGAATTTAGTGAAATTAAGTTAGTTTGGATGAACCCGATGAATGTAACTTAATTTCATTAATTTCGCTGAATTTAGTGAAATTAAGTTAGTTTGGATGAACCCGATGAATGTAACTTAATTTCATTAATTTCGCTGAATTTAGTGAAATTAAGTTAGTTTCGATGAACCCGATGAATGTAACTTAATTTCATTAATTTCGCTGAATTTAGTGAAATTAAGTTAGTTTGGATGAACCCGATGAATGTAACTTAATTTCATCAATTTCGATGAATTTCGTGAAATTAAGTTAGTTTCGATGAACCCGATGAATGTAACTTAATTTCATTAATTTCGATGAATTTAGTGAAATTAAGTTAATTTGGATGAACCCGATGAATGTAACTTAATTTCATCAATTTCGATGAATTTAGTGAAATTAAGTTAGTTTCGATGAACCCGATGAATGTAACTTAATTTCATCAATTTCGATGAATTTAGTGAAATTAAGTTAGTTTCGATGAACCCGATGAATGTAACTTAATTTCATTAATTTCGCTGAATTTAGTGAAATTAAGTTAGTTTGGATGAACCCGATGAATGTAACTTAATTTCATTAATTTCGCTGAATTTAGTGAAATTAAGTTAGTTTGGATGAACCCGATGAATGTAACTTAATTTCATTAATTTCGCTGAATTTAGTGAAATTAAGTTAGTTTGGATGAACCCGATGAATGTAACTTAATTTCATTAATTTCGCTGAATTTAGTGAAATTAAGTTAGTTTCGATGAACCCGATGAATGTAACTTAATTTCATTAATTTCGCTGAATTTCGTGAAATTAAGTTAGTTTGGATGAACCCGATGAATGTAACTTAATTTCATTAATTTCGATGAATTTAGTGAAATTAAGTTAATTTGGATGAACCCGATGAATGTAACTTAATTTCATCAATTTCGATGAATTTAGTGAAATTAAGTTAGTTTCGACGAACCCGATGAATGTAACTTAATTTCATCAATTTCGATGAATTTAGTGAAATTAAGTTAGTTTCGATGAACCCGATGAATGTAACTTAATTTCATTAATTTCGCTGAATTTAGTGAAATTAAGTTAGTTTGGATGAACCCGATGAATGTAACTTAATTTCATTAATTTCGCTGAATTTAGTGAAATTAAGTTAGTTTGGATGAACCCGATGAATGTAACTTAATTTCATTAATTTCGCTGAATTTAGTGAAATTAAGTTAGTTTGGATGAACCCGATGAATGTAACTTAATTTCATTAATTTCGCTGAATTTAGTGAAATTAAGTTAGTTTGGATGAACCCGATGAATGTAACTTAATTTCATTAATTTCGCTGAATTTAGTGAAATTAAGTTAGTTTGGATGAACCCGATGAATGTAACTTAATTTCATTAATTTCGCTGAATTTCGTGAAATTAAGTTAGTTTGGATGAACCCGATGAATGTAACTTAATTTCATTAATTTCGCTGAATTTAGTGAAATTAAGTTAGTTTGGATGAACCCGATGAATGTAACTTAATTTCATTAATTTCGCTGAATTTAGTGAAATTAAGTTAGTTTCGATGAACCCGATGAATGTAACTTAATTTCATTAATTTCGCTGAATTTAGTGAAATTAAGTTAGTTTGGATGAACCCGATGAATGTAACTTAATTTCATTAATTTCGCTGAATTTAGTGAAATTAAGTTAGTTTGGATGAACCCGATGAATGTAACTTAATTTCATTAATTTCGCTGAATTTAGTGAAATTAAGTTAGTTTCGATGAACCCGATGAATGTAACTTAATTTCATTAATTTCGCTGCATTTCGTGAAATTAAGTTAGTTTGGATGAACCCGATGAATGTAACTTAATTTCATTAATTTCGCTGAATTTAGTGAAATTAAGTTAGTTTGGATGAACCCGATGAATGTAACTTAATTTCATTAATTTCGCTGAATTTAGTGAAATTAAGTTAGTTTGGATGAACCCGATGAATGTAACTTAATTTCATTAATTTCGCTGAATTTAGTGAAATTAAGTTAGTTTGGATGAACCCGATGAATGTAACTTAATTTCATTAATTTCGCTGAATTTAGTGAAATTAAGTTAGTTTCGATGAACCCGATGAAT
This sequence comes from Thereva nobilitata, assembly GCA_963855945.1. Lineage (NCBI taxonomy): Eukaryota > Metazoa > Arthropoda > Insecta > Diptera > Therevidae > Thereva > Thereva nobilitata. The sequence goes on from OY979699.1 coordinate 3,325,255, forward strand.
GTAACTTAATTTCATTAATTTTGCTGAATTTAGTGAAATTAAGTTAGTTTGGATGAACCCGATGAATGTAACTTAATTTCATTGATTTCGCTGAATTTAGTGAAATTAAGTTAGTTTGGATGAACCCGATGAATGTAACTTAATTTCATTAATTTCGCTGAATTTCGTGAAATTAAGTTAGTTTCGATGAACCCGATGAATGTAACTTAATTTCATTAATTTCGATGAATTTAGTGAAATTAAGTTAGTTTGGATGAACCCGATGAATGTAACTTAATTTCATTAATTTCGCTGAATTTAGTGAAATTAAGTTAGTTTGGATGAACCCGATGAATGTAACTTAATTTCATCAATTTCGCTGAATTTAGTGAAATTAAGTTAGTTTGGATGAACCCGATGAATGTAACTTAATTTCATCAATTTCGATGAATTTCGTGAAATTAAGTTAGTTTCGATGAACCCGATGAATGTAACTTAATTTCATTAATTTCGATGAATTTAGTGAAATTAAGTTAGTTTGGATGAACCCGATGAATGTAACTTAATTTCATTAATTTCGCTGAATTTAGTGAAATTAAGTTAGTTTGGATGAACCCGATGAATGTAACTTAATTTCATTAATTTCGCTGAATTTAGTGAAATTAAGTTAGTTTGGATGAACCCGATGAATGTAACTTAATTTCATTAATTTCGCTGAATTTAGTGAAAATAAGTTAGTTTGGATGAACCCGATGAATGTAACTTAATTTCATTAATTTCGCTGAATTTAGTGAAATTAAGTTAGTTTGGATGAACCCGATGAATGTAACTTAATTTCATTAATTTCGCTGAATTTAGTGAAATTAAGTTAGTTTCGATGAACCCGATGAATGTAACTTAATTTCATTAATTTTGCTGAATTTAGTGAAATTAAGTTAGTTTGGATGAACCCGATGAATGTAACTTAATTTCATTAATTTCGATGAATTTCGTGAAATTAAGTTAGTTTCGATGAACCCGATGAATGTAACTTAATTTCATTAATTTCGATGAATTTCGTGAAATTAAGTTAGTTTCGATGAACCCGATGAATGTAACTTAATTTCATCAATTTCGATGAATTTAGTGAAATTAAGTTAGTTTCGATGAACCCGATGAATGTAACTTAATTTCATCAATTTCGATGAATTTCGTGAAATTAAGTTAGTTTCGATGAACCCGATGAATGTAACTTAATTTCATTAATTTCGATGAATTTCGTGAAATTAAGTTAATTTGGATGAACCCGATGAATGTAACTTAATTTCATCAATTTCGATGAATTTAGTGAAATTAAGTTAGTTTGGATGAACCCGATGAATGTAACTTAATTTCATCAATTTCGATGAATTTAGTGAAATTAAGTTAATTTGGATGAACCCGATGAATGTAACTTAATTTCATTAATTTCGATGAATTTCGTGAAATTAAGTTAGTTTCGATGAACCCGATGAATGTAACTTTCATTCATCGGGTTCATCCAAACTAACTTAATTTCACGAAATTCATCGAAATTAATGAAATTAAGTTACATTCATCGGGTTCATCGAAACTAACTTAATTTCACTAAATTCATCGAAATTGATGAAATTAAGTTACATTCATCGGGTTCATCCAAACTAACTTAATTTCACTAAATTCAGCGAAATTAATGAAATTAAGTTACATTCATCGGGTTCATCCAAACTAACTTAATTTCACTAAATTCAGCGAAATTAATGAAATTAAGTTACATTCATCGGGTTCATCCAAACTAACTTAATTTCACTAAATTCAGCGAAATTAATGAAATTAAGTTACATTCATCGGGTTCATCCAAACTAACTTAATTTCACGAAATTCATCGAAATTAATGAAATTAAGTTACATTCATCGGGTTCATCGAAACTAACTTAATTTCACTAAATTCATCGAAATTGATGAAATTAAGTTACATTCATCGGGTTCATCCAAACTAACTTAATTTCACTAAATTCATCGAAATTAATGAAATTAAGTTACATTCATCGGGTTCATCGAAACTAACTTAATTTCACTAAATTCAGCGAAATTAATGAAATTAAGTTACATTCATCGGGTTCATCCAAATTAACTTAATTTCACTAAATTCATCGAAATTGATGAAATTAAGTTACATTCATCGGGTTCATCCAAACTAACTTAATTTCACGAAATTCAGCGAAATTAATGAAATTAAGTTACATTCATCGGGTTCATCCAAACTAACTTAATTTCACTAAATTCAGCGAAATTGATGAAATTAAGTTACATTCATCGGGTTCATCGAAACTAACTTAATTTCACTAAATTCAGCGAAATTAATGAAATTAAGTTACATTCATCGGGTTCATCCAAACTAACTTAATTTCACTAAATTCAGCGAAATTGATGAAATTAAGTTACATTCATCGGGTTCATCGAAACTAACTTAATTTCACTAAATTCATCGAAATTGATGAAATTAAGTTACATTCATCGGGTTCATCCAAACTAACTTAATTTCACTAAATTCAGCGAAATTAATGAAATTAAGTTACATTCATCGGGTTCATCCAAACTAACTTAATTTCACTAAATTCAGCGAAATTAATGAAATTAAGTTACATTCATCGGGTTCATCCAAACTAACTTAATTTCATTAAATTCAGCGAAATTAATGAAATTAAGTTACATTCATCAGGTTCATCGAAACTAACTTAATTTCACTAAATTCATCGAAATTGATGAAATTAAGTTACATTCATCGGGTTCATCCAAATTAACTTAATTTCACTAATTTCATCGAAATTGATGAAATTAAGTTACATTCATCGGGTTCATCCAAACTAACTTAATTTCACTAAATTCAGCGAAATTGATGAAATTAAGTTACATTCATCGGGTTCATCCAAACTAACTTAATTTCACGAAATTCAGCGAAATTGATGAAATTAAGTTACATTCATCGGGTTCATCCAAACTAACTTAATTTCACGAAATTCAGCGAAATTAATGAAATTAAGTTACATTCATCGGGTTCATCCAAACTAACTTAATTTCACTAAATTCAGCGAAATTAATGAAATTAAGTTACATTCATCGGGTTCATCCAAACTAACTTAATTTCACTAAATTCAGCGAAATTAATGAAATTAAGTTACATTCATCGGGTTCATCCAAACTAACTTAATTTCACGAAATTCATCGAAATTAATGAAATTAAGTTACATTCATCGGGTTCATCGAAACTAACTTAATTTCACTAAATTCATCGAAATTAATGAAATTAAGTTACATTCATCGGGTTCATCCAAACTAACTTAATTTCACGAAATTCAGCGAAATTAATGAAATTAAGTTACATTCATCGGGTTCATCCAAACTAACTTAATTTCACTAAATTCAGCGAAATTGATGAAATTAAGTTACATTCATCGGGTTCATCCAAACTAACTTAATTTCACTAAATTCAGCGAAATTGATGAAATTAAGTTACTTTCATCGGGTTCATCCAAACTAACTTAATTTCACGAAATTCAGCGAAATTAATGAAATTAAGTTACATTCATCGGGTTCATCCAAATTAACTTAATTTCACTAAATTCAGCGAAATTAATGAAATTAAGTTACATTCATCGGGTTTATCCAAACTAACTTAATTTCACTAAATTCAGCGAAATTGATGAAATTAAGTTACATTCATCGGGTTCATCCAAACTAACTTAATTTCACTAAATTCAGCGAAATTGATGAAATTAAGTTACATTCATCGGGTTCATCCAAACTAACTTAATTTCACGAAATTCAGCGAAATTGATGAAATTAAGTTACATTCATCGGGTTCATCCAAACTAACTTAATTTCACGAAATTCAGCGAAATTAATGAAATTAAGTTACATTCATCGGGTTCATCCAAATTAACTTAATTTCACTAAATTCATCGAAATTGATGAAATTAAGTTACATTCATCGGGTTCATCCAAATTAACTTAATTTCACTAAATTCATCGAAATTGATGAAATTAAGTTACATTCATCGGGTTCATCCAAACTAACTTAATTTCACTAAATTCATCGAAATTAATGAAATTAAGTTACATTCATCGGGTTCATCGAAACTAACTTAATTTCACTAAATTCAGCGAAATTAATGAAATTAAGTTACATTCATCGGGTTCATCCAAATTAACTTAATTTCACTAAATTCATCGAAATTGATGAAATTAAGTTACATTCATCGGGTTCATCCAAACTAACTTAATTTCACTAAATTCATCGAAATTGATGAAATTAAGTTACATTCATGGGGTTCATCCAAACTAACTTAATTTCACTAAATTCAGCGAAATTAATGAAATTAAGTTACATTCATCGGGTTCATCGAAACTAACTTAATTTCACTAAATTCAGCGAAATTAATGAAATTAAGTTACATTCATCGGGTTCATCCAAACTAACTTAATTTCACTAAATTCAGCGAAATTAATGAAATTAAGTTACATTCATCGGGTTCATCGAAACTAACTTAATTTCACTAAATTCATCGAAATTGATGAAATTAAGTTACATTCATCGGGTTCATCCAAACTAACTTAATTTCACTAAATTCAGCGAAATTAATGAAATTAAGTTACATTCATCGGGTTCATCCAAACTAACTTAATTTCACTAAATTCAGCGAAATTAATGAAATTAAGTTACATTCATCGGGTTCATCCAAACTAACTTAATTTCATTAAATTCAGCGAAATTAATGAAATTAAGTTACATTCATCAGGTTCATCGAAACTAACTTAATTTCACTAAATTCATCGAAATTGATGAAATTAAGTTACATTCATCGGGTTCATCCAAATTAACTTAATTTCACTAAATTCATCGAAATTGATGAAATTAAGTTACATTCATCGGGTTCATCCAAACTAACTTAATTTCACTAAATTCAGCGAAATTGATGAAATTAAGTTACATTCATCGGGTTCATCCAAACTAACTTAATTTCACGAAATTCAGCGAAATTGATGAAATTAAGTTACATTCATCGGGTTCATCCAAACTAACTTAATTTCACGAAATTCAGCGAAATTAATGAAATTAAGTTACATTCATCGGGTTCATCCAAACTAACTTAATTTCACTAAATTCAGCGAAATTAATGAAATTAAGTTACATTCATCGGGTTCATCCAAACTAACTTAATTTCACTAAATTCAGCGAAATTAATGAAATTAAGTTACATTCATCGGGTTCATCCAAACTAACTTAATTTCACGAAATTCATCGAAATTAATGAAATTAAGTTACATTCATCGGGTTCATCGAAACTAACTTAATTTCACTAAATTCATCGAAATTGATGAAATTAAGTTACATTCATCGGGTTCATCCAAACTAACTTAATTTCACTAAATTCAGCGAAATTGATGAAATTAAGTTACATTCATCGGGTTCATCCAAACTAACTTAATTTCACTAAATTCAGCGATATTAATGAAATTAAGTTACATTCATCGGGTTCATCCAAACTAACTTAATTTCACGAAATTCAGCGAAATTAATGAAATTAAGTTACATTCATCGGGTTCATCGAAACTAACTTAATTTCACTAAATTCAGCGAAATTAATGAAATTAAGTTACATTCATCGGGTTCATCCAAACTAACTTAATTTCACTAAATTCAGCGAAATTAATGAAATTAAGTTACATTCATCGGGTTCATCCAAACTAACTTAATTTCACGAAATTCAGCGAAATTAATGAAATTAAGTTACATTCATCGGGTTCATCCAAACTAACTTAATTTCACTAAATTCAGCGAAATTGATGAAATTAAGTTACATTCATCGGGTTCATCCAAACTAACTTAATTTCACGAAATTCAGCGAAATTGATGAAATTAAGTTACATTCATCGGGTTCATCCAAACTAACTTAATTTCACGAAATTCAGCGAAATTAATGAAATTAAGTTACATTCATCGGGTTCATCGAAATTAACTTAATTTCACTAAATTCAGCGAAATTAATGAAATTAAGTTACATTCATCGGGTTCATCCAAACTAACTTAATTTCACTAAATTCAGCGAAATTGATGAAATTAAGTTACATTCATCGGGTTCATCCAAACTAACTTAATTTCACTAAATTCAGCGAAATTGATGAAATTAAGTTACATTCATCGGGTTCATCCAAACTAACTTAATTTCACGAAATTCAGCGAAATTGATGAAATTAAGTTACATTCATCGGGTTCATCCAAACTAACTTAATTTCACGAAATTCATCGAAATTAATGAAATTAAGTTACATTCATCGGGTTCATCCAAATTAACTTAATTTCACTAAATTCATCGAAATTGATGAAATTAAGTTACATTCATCGGGTTCATCGAAACTAACTTAATTTCACTAAATTCAGCGAAATTAATGAAATTAAGTTACATTCATCGGGTTCATCGAAACTAACTTAATTTCACGAAATTCATCGAAATTGATGAAATTAAGTTACATTCATCGGGTTCATCGAAACTAACTTAATTTCACGAAATTCATCGAAATTGATGAAATTAAGTTACATTCATCGGGTTCATCGAAACTAACTTAATTTCACGAAATTCATCGAAATTGATGAAATTAAGTTACATTCATCGGGTTCATCGAAACTAACTTAATTTCACGAAATTCAGCGAAATTGATGAAATTAAGTTACATTCATCGGGTTCATCGAAACTAACTTAATTTCACTAAATTCAGCGAAATTAATGAAATTAAGTTACATTCATCGGGTTCATCCAAACTAACTTAATTTCACGAAATTCAGCGAAATTAATGAAATTAAGTTACATTCATCGGGTTCATCCAAACTAACTTAATTTCACGAAATTCAGCGAAATTAATGAAATTAAGTTACATTCATCGGGTTCATCGAAACTAACTTAATTTCACTAAATTCATCGAAATTAATGAAATTAAGTTACATTCATCGGGTTCATCCAAACTAACTTAATTTCACTAAATTCAGCGAAATTAATGAAATTAAGTTACATTCATCGGGTTCATCCAAACTAACTTAATTTCACTAAATTCATCGAAATTGATGAAATTAAGTTACATTCATCGGGTTCATCGAAACTAACTTAATTTCACTAAATTCATCGAAATTGATGAAATTAAGTTACATTCATCGGGTTCATCCAAACTAACTTAATTTCCCGAAATTCATCGAAATTAATGAAATTAAGTTACATTCATCGGGTTCATCGAAACTAACTTAATTTCACTAAATTCATCGAAATTGATGAAATTAAGTTACATTCATCGGGTTCATCGAAACTAACTTAATTTCACTAAATTCATCGAAATTGATGAAATTAAGTTACATTCATCGGGTTCATCCAAATTAACTTAATTTCACGAAATTCATCGAAATTAATGAAATTAAGTTACATTCATCGGGTTCATCGAAACTAACTTAATTTCACGAAATTCATCGAAATTGATGAAATTAAGTTACATTCATCGGGTTCATCGAAACTAACTTAATTTCACTAAATTCATCGAAATTGATGAAATTAAGTTACATTCATCGGGTTCATCGAAACTAACTTAATTTCACGAAATTCATCGAAATTGATGAAATTAAGTTACATTCATCGGGTTCATCGAAACTAACTTAATTTCACTAAATTCAGCGAAATTAATGAAATTAAGTTACATTCATCGGGTTCATCGAAACTAACTTAATTTCACTAAATTCAGCGAAATTAATGAAATTAAGTTACATTCATCGGGTTCATCCAAACTAACTTAATTTCACTAAATTCAGCGAAATTGATGAAATTAAGTTACATTCATCGGGTTCATCGAAACTAACTTAATTTCACTAAATTCATCGAAATTGATGAAATTAAGTTACATTCATCGGGTTCATCGAAACTAACTTAATTTCACTAAATTCAGCGAAATTAATGAAATTAAGTTACATTCATCGGGTTCATCCAAACTAACTTAATTTCACTAAATTCAGCGAAATTAATGAAATTAAGTTACATTCATCGGGTTCATCCAAACTAACTTAATTTCACGAAATTCATCGAAATTAATGAAATTAAGTTACATTCATCGGGTTCATCGAAACTAACTTAATTTCACTAAATTCAGCGAAATTAATGAAATTAAGTTACATTCATCGGGTTCATCGAAACTAACTTAATTTCACTAAATTCATCGAAATTGATGAAATTAAGTTACATTCATCGGGTTCATCCAAACTAACTTAATTTCACGAAATTCATCGAAATTAATGTAATTAAGTTACATTCATCGGGTTCATCGAAACTAACTTAATTTCACTAAATTCATCGAAATTGATGAAATTAAGTTACATTCATCGGGTTCATCCAAATTAACTTAATTTCACTAAATTCATCGAAATTAATGAAATTAAGTTACATTCATCGGGTTCATCCAAATTAACTTAATTTCACTAAATTCATCGAAATTGATGAAATTAAGTTACATTCATCGGGTTCATCGAAACTAACTTAATTTCATTAAATTCAGCGAAATTAATGAAATTAAGTTACATTCATCGGGTTCATCCAAACTAACTTAATTTCACTAAATTCAGCGAAATTAATGAAATTAAGTTACATTCATCGGGTTCATCCAAATTAACTTAATTTCACTAAATTCATCGAAATTGATGAAATTAAGTTACATTCATCGGGTTCATCGAAACTAACTTAATTTCACTAAATTCATCGAAATTGATGAAATTAAGTTACATTCATCGGGTTCATCGAAACTAACTTAATTTCGCGAAATTCATCGAAATTGATGAAATTAAGTTACATTCATCGGGTTCATCGAAACTAACTTAATTTCACTAAATTCATCGAAATTGATGAAATTAAGTTACATTCATCGGGTTCATCGAAACTAACTTAATTTCACTAAATTCATCGAAATTGATGAAATTAAGTTACATTCATCGGGTTCATCCAAACTAACTTAATTTCACTAAATTCATCGAAATTGATGAAATTAAGTTACATTCATCGGGTTCATCGAAACTAACTTAATTTCACTAAATTCATCGAAATTGATGAAATTAAGTTACATTCATCGGGTTCATCGAAATTAACTTAATTTCACTAAATTCATCGAAATTGATGAAATTAAGTTACATTCATCGGGTTCATCGAAACTAACTTAATTTCACTAAATTCATCGAAATTGATGAAATTAAGTTACATTCATCGGGTTCATCGAAACTAACTTAATTTCACTAAATTCAGCGAAATTAATGAAATTAAGTTACATTCATCGGGTTCATCCAAACTAACTTAATTTCACGAAATTCAGCGAAATTAATGAAATTAAGTTACATTCATCGGGTTCATCCAAACTAACTTAATTTCACGAAATTCAGCGAAATTAATGAAATTAAGTTACATTCATCGGGTTCATCGAAACTAACTTAATTTCACTAAATTCATCGAAATTAATGAAATTAAGTTACATTCATCGGGTTCATCCAAACTAACTTAATTTCACTAAATTCAGCGAAATTAATGAAATTAAGTTACATTCATCGGGTTCATCCAAACTAACTTAATTTCACTAAATTCATCGAAATTGATGAAATTAAGTTACATTCATCGGGTTCATCGAAACTAACTTAATTTCACTAAATTCATCGAAATTGATGAAATTAAGTTACATTCATCGGGTTCATCCAAACTAACTTAATTTCACGAAATTCATCGAAATTAATGAAATTAAGTTACATTCATCGGGTTCATCGAAACTAACTTAATTTCACTAAATTCATCGAAATTGATGAAATTAAGTTACATTCATCGGGTTCATCGAAACTAACTTAATTTCACTAAATTCATCGAAATTGATGAAATTAAGTTACATTCATCGGGTTCATCCAAATTAACTTAATTTCACGAAATTCATCGAAATTAATGAAATTAAGTTACATTCATCGGGTTCATCGAAACTAACTTAATTTCACGAAATTCATCGAAATTGATGAAATTAAGTTACATTCATCGGGTTCATCGAAACTAACTTAATTTCACTAAATTCATCGAAATTGATGAAATTAAGTTACATTCATCGGGTTCATCGAAACTAACTTAATTTCACGAAATTCATCGAAATTGATGAAATTAAGTTACATTCATCGGGTTCATCGAAACTAACTTAATTTCACTAAATTCAGCGAAATTAATGAAATTAAGTTACATTCATCGGGTTCATCGAAAACTAACTTAATTTCACTAAATTCAGCGAAATTAATGAAATTAAGTTACATTCATCGGGTTCATCCAAACTAACTTAATTTCACTAAATTCAGCGAAATTGATGAAATTAATTTACATTCATCGGGTTCATCGAAACTAACTTAATTTCACTAAATTCATCGAAATTGATGAAATTAAGTTACATTCATCGGGTTCATCGAAACTAACTTAATTTCACTAAATTCAGCGAAATTAATGAAATTAAGTTACATTCATCGGGTTCATCCAAACTAACTTAATTTCACTAAATTCAGCGAAATTAATGAAATTAAGTTACATTCATCGGGTTCATCCAAACTAACTTAATTTCACTAAATTCAGCGAAATTAATGAAATTAAGTTACATTCATCGGGTTTCATCCAAACTAACTTAATTTCACTAAATTCATCGAAATTGATGAAATTAAGTTACATTCATCGGGTTCATCGAAACTAACTTAATTTCACTAAATTCATCGAAATTGATGAAATTAAGTTACATTCATCGGGTTCATCCAAACTAACTTAATTTCACGAAATTCATCGAAATTAATGAAATTAAGTTACATTCATCGGGTTCATCGAAACTAACTTAATTTCACTAAATTCATCGAAATTGATGAAATTAAGTTACATTCATCGGGTTCATCGAAACTAACTTAATTTCACTAAATTCATCGAAATTGATGAAATTAAGTTACATTCATCGGGTTCATCCAAATTAACTTAATTTCACGAAATTCATCGAAATTAATGAAATTAAGTTACATTCATCGGGTTCATCGAAACTAACTTAATTTCACGAAATTCATCGAAATTGATGAAATTAAGTTACATTCATCGGGTTCATCGAAACTAACTTAATTTCACTAAATTCATCGAAATTGATGAAATTAAGTTACATTCATCGGGTTCATCGAAACTAACTTAATTTCACGAAATTCATCGAAATTGATGAAATTAAGTTACATTCATCGGGTTCATCGAAACTAACTTAATTTCACTAAATTCAGCGAAATTAATGAAATTAAGTTACATTCATCGGGTTCATCGAAACTAACTTAATTTCACTAAATTCAGCGAAATTAATGAAATTAAGTTACATTCATCGGGTTCATCCAAACTAACTTAATTTCACTAAATTCAGCGAAATTGATGAAATTAAGTTACATTCATCGGGTTCATCGAAACTAACTTAATTTCACTAAATTCATCGAAATTTGATGAAATTAAGTTACATTCATCGGGTTCATCGAAACTAACTTAATTTCACTAAATTCAGCGAAATTAATGAAATTAAGTTACATTCATCGGGTTCATCCAAACTAACTTAATTTCACTAAATTCAGCGAAATTAATGAAATTAAGTTACATTCATCGGGTACATCCAAACTAACTTAATTTCACGAAATTCATCGAAATTAATGAAATTAAGTTACATTCATCGGGTTCATCGAAACTAACTTAATTTCACTAAATTCAGCGAAATTAATGAAATTAAGTTACATTCATCGGGTTCATCGAAACTAACTTAATTTCACTAAATTCATCGAAATTGATGAAATTAAGTTACATTCATCGGGTTCATCCAAACTAACTTAATTTCACGAAATTCATCGAAATTAATGTAATTAAGTTACATTCATCGGGTTCATCGAAACTAACTTAATTTCACTAAAATTCATCGAAATTGATGAAATTAAGTTACATTCATCGGGTTCATCCAAATTAACTTAATTTCACTAAATTCATCGAAATTAATGAAAATTAAGTTACATTCATCGGGTTCATCCAAATTAACTTAATTTCACTAAATTCATCGAAATTGATGAAATTAAGTTACATTCATCGGGTTCATCGAAACTAACTTAATTTCATTAAATTCAGCGAAATTAATGAAATTAAGTTACATTCATCGGGTTCATCCAAACTAACTTAATTTCACTAAATTCAGCGAAATTAATGAAATTAAGTTACATCATCGGGTTCATCCAAATTAACTTAATTTCACTAAATTCATCGAAATTGATGAAATTAAGTTACATTCATCGGGTTCATCGAAACTAACTTAATTTCACTAAATTCATCGAAATTGATGAAATTAAGTTACATTCATCGGGTTCATCGAAACTAACTTAATTTCACGAAATTCATCGAAATTGATGAAATTAAGTTACATTCATCGGGTTCATCGAAACTAACTTAATTTCACTAAATTCATCGAAATTGATGAAATTAAGTTACATTCATCGGGTTCATCGAAACTAACTTAATTTCACTAAAATTCATCGAAATTGATGAAATTAAGTTACATTCATCGGGTTCATCCAAACTAACTTAATTTCACTAAATTCATCGAAATTGATGAAATTAAGTTACATTCATCGGGTTCATCGAAACTAACTTAATTTCACTAAATTCATCGAAATTGATGAAATTAAGTTACATTCATCGGGTTCATCGAAATTAACTTAATTTCACTAAATTCATCGAAATTGATGAAATTAAGTTACATTCATCGGGTTCATCGAAACTAACTTAATTTCACTAAATTCATCGAAATTAATGAAATTAAGTTACATTCATCGGGTTCATCGAAACTAACTTAATTTCACTAAATTCATCGAAATTGATGAAATTAAGTTACATTCATCGGGTTCATCGAAACTAACTTAATTTCACGAAATTCATCGAAATTGATGAAATTAAGTTACATTCATCGGGGTTCATCGAAACTAACTTAATTTCACGAAATTCAGCGAAATTAATGAAATTAAGTTACATTCATCGGGTTCATCGAAACTAACTTAATTTCACTAAATTCATCGAAATTGATGAAATTAAGTTACATTCATCGGGTTCATCGAAACTAACTTAATTTCACGAAATTCATCGAAATTGATGAAATTAAGTTACATTCATCGGGTTCATCCAAACTAACTTAATTTCACTAAATTCAGCGAAAATTGATGAAATTAAGTTACATTCATCGGGTTCATCCAAATTAACTTAATTTTCACGAAATTCATCGAAATTGATGAAATTAAGTTACATTCATCGGGTTCATCGAAACTAACTTAATTTCACGAAATTCAGCGAAATTGATGAAATTAAGTTACATTCATCGGGTTCATCGAAACTAACTTAATTTCACGAAATTCATCGAAATTAATGAAATTAAGTTACATTCATCGGGTTCATCCAAACTAACTTAATTTCACTAAATTCATCGAAATTGATGAAATTAAGTTACATTCATCGGGTTCATCGAAACTAACTTAATTTCACGAAATTCATCGAAATTGATGAAATTAAGTTACATTCATCGGGTTCATCGAAACTAACTTAATTTCACGAAATTCATCGAAATTAATGAAATTAAGTTACATTCATCGGGTTCATCGAAACTAACTTAATTTCACTAAATTCATCGAAATTGATGAAATTAAGTTACATTCATCGGGTTCATCCAAACTAACTTAATTTCACTAAATTCATCGAAATTAATGAAATTAAGTTACATTCATCGGGTTCATCGAAACTAACTTAATTTCACTAAATTCAGCGAAATTAATGAAATTAAGTTACATTCATCGGGTTCATCGAAACTAACTTAATTTCACTAAATTCAGCGAAATTAATGAAATTAAGTTACATTCATCGGGTTCATCCAAACTAACTTAATTTCACTAAATTCAGCGAAATTGATGAAATTAAGTTACATTCATCGGGTTCATCGAAACTAACTTAATTTCACTAAATTCATCGAAATTGATGAAATTAAGTTACATTCATCGGGTTCATCGAAACTAACTTAATTTCACTAAATTCAGCGAAATTAATGAAATTAAGTTACATTCATCGGGTTCATCCAAACTAACTTAATTTCACTAAATTCAGCGAAATTAATGAAATTAAGTTACATTCATCGGGTTCATCCAAACTAACTTAATTTCACGAAATTCATCGAAATTAATGAAATTAAGTTACATTCATCGGGTTCATCGAAACTAACTTAATTTCACTAAATTCAGCGAAATTAATGAAATTAAGTTACATTCATCGGGTTCATCGAAACTAACTTAATTTCACTAAATTCATCGAAATTGATGAAATTAAGTTACATTCATCGGGTTCATCGAAACTAACTTAATTTCACGAAATTCATCGAAATTGATGAAATTAAGTTACATTCATCGGGTTCATCCAAACTAACTTAATTTCACTAAATTCATCGAAATTAATGAAATTAAGTTACATTCATCGGGTTCATCGAAACTAACTTAATTTCACGAAATTCATCGAAATTGATGAAATTAAGTTACATTCATCGGGTTCATCGAAACTAACTTAATTTCACTAAATTCAGCGAAATTAATGAAATTAAGTTACATTCATCGGGTTCATCGAAACTAACTTAATTTCACTAAATTCAGCGAAATTAATGAAATTAAGTTACATTCATCGGGTTCATCCAAACTAACTTAATTTCACTAAATTCAGCGAAATTGATGAAATTAAGTTACATTCATCGGGTTCATCGAAACTAACTTAATTTCACTAAATTCATCGAAATTGATGAAATTAAGTTACATTCATCGGGTTCATCGAAACTAACTTAATTTCACTAAATTCAGCGAAATTAATGAAATTAAGTTACATTCATCGGGTTCATCCAAACTAACTTAATTTCACTAAATTCAGCGAAATTAATGAAATTAAGTTACATTCATCGGGTTCATCCAAACTAACTTAATTTCACGAAATTCATCGAAATTAATGAAATTAAGTTACATTCATCGGGTTCATCCAAACTAACTTAATTTCACGAAATTCATCGAAATTAATGAAATTAAGTTACATTCATCGGGTTCATCCAAACTAACTTAATTTCACTAAATTCATCGAAATTGATGAAATTAAGTTACATTCATCGGGTTCATCGAAACTAACTTAATTTCACGAAATTCATCGAAATTGATGAAATTAAGTTACATTCATCGGGTTCATCGAAACTAACTTAATTTCACTAAATTCATCGAAATTAATGAAATTAAGTTACATTCATCGGGTTCATCGAAACTAACTTAATTTCACTAAATTCAGCGAAATTAATGAAATTAAGTTACATTCATCGGGTTCATCCAAATTAACTTAATTTCACTAAATTCATCGAAATTAATGAAATTAAGTTACATTCATCGGGTTCATCCAAACTAACTTAATTTCACGAAATTCATCGAAATTAATGAAATTAAGTTACATTCATCGGGTTCATCGAAACTAACTTAATTTCACTAAATTCATCGAAATTGATGAAATTAAGTTACATTCATCGGGTTCATCCAAACTAACTTAATTTCACTAAATTCATCGAAATTAATGAAATTAAGTTACATTCATCGGGTTCATCGAAACTAACTTAATTTCACTAAATTCATCGAAATTGATGAAATTAAGTTACATTCATCAGGTTCATCCAAACTAACTTAATTTCATTAAATTCAGCGAAATTAATGAAATTAAGTTACATTCATCGGGTTCATCCAAACTAACTTAATTTCACTAAATTCAGCGAAATTGATGAAATTAAGTTACATTCATCGGGTTCATCCAAATTAACTTAATTTCACTAAATTCATCGAAATTAATGAAATTAAGTTACATTCATCGGGTTCATCCAAACTAACTTAATTTCACTAAATTCATCGAAATTAATGAAATTAAGTTACATTCATCGGGTTCATCCAAACTAACTTAATTTCACGAAATTCAGCGAAATTAATGAAATTAAGTTACATTCATCGGGTTCATCGAAACTAACTTAATTTCACTAAATTCATCGAAATTGATGAAATTAAGTTACATTCATCGGGTTCATCGAAACTAACTTAATTTCACGAAATTCATCGAAATTGATGAAATTAAGTTACATTCATCGGGTTCATCCAAACTAACTTAATTTCACTAAATTCATCGAAATTAATGAAATTAAGTTACATTCATCGGGTTCATCGAAACTAACTTAATTTCACTAAATTCATCGAAATTGATGAAATTAAGTTACATTCATCGGGTTCATCGAAACTAACTTAATTTCACGAAATTCATCGAAATTGATGAAATTAAGTTACATTCATCGGGTTCATCCAAACTAACTTAATTTCACTAAATTCATCGAAATTAATGAAATTAAGTTACATTCATCGGGTTCATCGAAACTAACTTAATTTCACGAAATTCATCGAAATTGATGAAATTAAGTTACATTCATCGGGTTCATCCAAACTAACTTAATTTCACTAAATTCATCGAAATTAATGAAATTAAGTTACATTCATCGGGTTCATCGAAACTAACTTAATTTCACGAAATTCATCGAAATTGATGAAATTAAGTTACATTCATCGGGTTCATCGAAACTAACTTAATTTCACTAAATTCAGCGAAATTAATGAAATTAAGTTACATTCATCGGGTTCATCGAAACTAACTTAATTTCACTAAATTCAGCGAAATTAATGAAATTAAGTTACATTCATCGGGTTCATCCAAACTAACTTAATTTCACTAAATTCAGCGAAATTGATGAAATTAAGTTACATTCATCGGGTTCATCGAAACTAACTTAATTTCACTAAATTCATCGAAATTGATGAAATTAAGTTACATTCATCGGGTTCATCGAAACTAACTTAATTTCACTAAATTCAGCGAAATTAATGAAATTAAGTTACATTCATCGGGTTCATCCAAACTAACTTAATTTCACTAAATTCAGCGAAATTAATGAAATTAAGTTACATTCATCGGGTTCATCCAAACTAACTTAATTTCACGAAATTCATCGAAATTAATGAAATTAAGTTACATTCATCGGGTTCATCCAAACTAACTTAATTTCACGAAATTCATCGAAATTAATGAAATTAAGTTACATTCATCGGGTTCATCCAAACTAACTTAATTTCACTAAATTCATCGAAATTGATGAAATTAAGTTACATTCATCGGGTTCATCGAAACTAACTTAATTTCACGAAATTCATCGAAATTGATGAAATTAAGTTACATTCATCGGGTTCATCGAAACTAACTTAATTTCACTAAATTCATCGAAATTAATGAAATTAAGTTACATTCATCGGGTTCATCGAAACTAACTTAATTTCACTAAATTCAGCGAAATTAATGAAATTAAGTTACATTCATCGGGTTCATCCAAATTAACTTAATTTCACTAAATTCATCGAAATTAATGAAATTAAGTTACATTCATCGGGTTCATCCAAACTAACTTAATTTCACGAAATTCATCGAAATTAATGAAATTAAGTTACATTCATCGGGTTCATCGAAACTAACTTAATTTCACTAAATTCATCGAAATTGATGAAATTAAGTTACATTCATCGGGTTCATCCAAACTAACTTAATTTCACTAAATTCATCGAAATTAATGAAATTAAGTTACATTCATCGGGTTCATCGAAACTAACTTAATTTCACTAAATTCATCGAAATTGATGAAATTAAGTTACATTCATCAGGTTCATCCAAACTAACTTAATTTCATTAAATTCAGCGAAATTAATGAAATTAAGTTACATTCATCGGGTTCATCCAAACTAACTTAATTTCACTAAATTCAGCGAAATTGATGAAATTAAGTTACATTCATCGGGTTCATCCAAATTAACTTAATTTCACTAAATTCATCGAAATTAATGAAATTAAGTTACATTCATCGGGTTCATCCAAACTAACTTAATTTCACTAAATTCATCGAAATTAATGAAATTAAGTTACATTCATCGGGTTCATCCAAACTAACTTAATTTCACGAAATTCAGCGAAATTAATGAAATTAAGTTACATTCATCGGGTTCATCGAAACTAACTTAATTTCACTAAATTCATCGAAATTGATGAAATTAAGTTACATTCATCGGGTTCATCGAAACTAACTTAATTTCACGAAATTCATCGAAATTGATGAAATTAAGTTACATTCATCGGGTTCATCCAAACTAACTTAATTTCACTAAATTCATCGAAATTAATGAAATTAAGTTACATTCATCGGGTTCATCGAAACTAACTTAATTTCACTAAATTCATCGAAATTGATGAAATTAAGTTACATTCATCGGGTTCATCGAAACTAACTTAATTTCACGAAATTCATCGAAATTGATGAAATTAAGTTACATTCATCGGGTTCATCCAAACTAACTTAATTTCACTAAATTCATCGAAATTAATGAAATTAAGTTACATTCATCGGGTTCATCGAAACTAACTTAATTTCACGAAATTCATCGAAATTGATGAAATTAAGTTACATTCATCGGGTTCATCGAAACTAACTTAATTTCACTAAATTCAGCGAAATTAATGAAATTAAGTTACATTCATCGGGTTCATCGAAACTAACTTAATTTCACGAAATTCATCGAAATTGATGAAATTAAGTTACATTCATCGGGTTCATCGAAACTAACTTAATTTCACTAAATTCATCGAAATTGATGAAATTAAGTTACATTCATCGGGTTCATCGAAACTAACTTAATTTCACTAAATTCATCGAAATTGATGAAATTAAGTTACATTCATCGGGTTCATCGAAACTAACTTAATTTCACTAAATTCAGCGAAATTAATGAAATTAAGTTACATTCATCGGGTTCATCCAAACTAACTTAATTTCACGAAATTCAGCGAAATTAATGAAATTAAGTTACATTCATCGGGTTCATCGAAACTAACTTAATTTCACTAAATTCATCGAAATTGATGAAATTAAGTTACATTCATCGGGTTCATCCAAACTAACTTAATTTCACGAAATTCAGCGAAATTAATGAAATTAAGTTACATTCATCGGGTTCATCCAAACTAACTTAATTTCACGAAATTCATCGAAATTGATGAAATTAAGTTACATTCATCGGGTTCATCGAAACTAACTTAATTTCACTAAATTCATCGAAATTGATGAAATTAAGTTACATTCATCGGGTTCATCGAAACTAACTTAATTTCACGAAATTCATCGAAATTGATGAAATTAAGTTACATTCATCGGGTTCATCGAAACTAACTTAATTTCACTAAATTCATCGAAATTGATGAAATTAAGTTACATTCATCGGGTTCATCGAAACTAACTTAATTTCACTAAATTCAGCGAAATTAATGAAATTAAGTTACATTCATCGGGTTCATCGAAACTAACTTAATTTCACGAAATTCATCGAAATTGATGAAATTAAGTTACATTCATCGGGTTCATCGAAACTAACTTAATTTCACTAAATTCATCGAAATTGATGAAATTAAGTTACATTCATCGGGTTCATCGAAACTAACTTAATTTCACGAAATTCATCGAAATTGATGAAATTAAGTTACATTCATCGGGTTCATCGAAACTAACTTAATTTCACTAAATTCAGCGAAATTAATGAAATTAAGTTACATTCATCGGGTTCATCCAAACTAACTTAATTTCACTAAATTCATCGAAATTGATGAAATTAAGTTACATTCATCGGGTTCATCGAAACTAACTTAATTTCACGAAATTCATCGAAATTGATGAAATTAAGTTACATTCATCGGGTTCATCCAAACTAACTTAATTTCACGAAATTCATCGAAATTAATGAAATTAAGTTACATTCATCGGGTTCATCGAAACTAACTTAATTTCACTAAATTCATCGAAATTGATGAAATTAAGTTACATTCATCGGGTTCATCCAAACTAACTTAATTTCACTAAATTCAGCGAAATTAATGAAATTAAGTTACATTCATCGGGTTCATCCAAACTAACTTAATTTCACGAAATTCATCGAAATTGATGAAATTAAGTTACATTCATCGGGTTCATCGAAACTAACTTAATTTCACTAAATTCATCGAAATTAATGAAATTAAGTTACATTCATCGGGTTCATCCAAACTAACTTAATTTCACTAAATTCAGCGAAATTAATGAAATTAAGTTACATTCATCGGGTTCATCCAAACTAACTTAATTTCACTAAATTCAGCGAAATTAATGAAATTAAGTTACATTCATCGGGTTCATCCAAACTAACTTAATTTCACTAAATTCAGCGAAATTAATGAAATTAAGTTACATTCATCGGGTTCATCGAAACTAACTTAATTTCACTAAATTCAGCGAAATTAATGAAATTAAGTTACATTCATCGGGTTCATCCAAATTAACTTAATTTCACTAAATTCAGCGAAATTAATGAAATTAAGTTACATTCATCGGGTTCATCCAAATTAACTTAATTTCACTAAATTCAGCGAAATTAATGAAATTAAGTTACATTCATCGGGTTCATCCAAACTAACTTAATTTCACTAAATTCATCGAAATTAATGAAATTAAGTTACATTCATCGGGTTCATCCAAACTAACTTAATTTCACTAAATTCAGCGAAATTAATGAAATTAAGTTACATTCATCGGGTTCATCGAAACTAACTTAATTTCACGAAATTCATCGAAATTGATGAAATTAAGTTACATTCATCGGGTTCATCGAAACTAACTTAATTTCACTAAATTCATCGAAATTGATGAAATTAAGTTACATTCATCGGGTTCATCGAAACTAACTTAATTTCACTAAATTCAGCGAAATTAATGAAATTAAGTTACATTCATCGGGTTCATCGAAACTAACTTAATTTCACGAAATTCATCGAAATTGATGAAATTAAGTTACATTCATCGGGTTCATCGAAACTAACTTAATTTCACTAAATTCATCGAAATTGATGAAATTAAGTTACATTCATCGGGTTCATCGAAACTAACTTAATTTCACGAAATTCATCGAAATTGATGAAATTAAGTTACATTCATCGGGTTCATCGAAACTAACTTAATTTCACTAAATTCAGCGAAATTAATGAAATTAAGTTACATTCATCGGGTTCATCCAAACTAACTTAATTTCACTAAATTCATCGAAATTGATGAAATTAAGTTACATTCATCGGGTTCATCGAAACTAACTTAATTTCACGAAATTCATCGAAATTGATGAAATTAAGTTACATTCATCGGGTTCATCCAAACTAACTTAATTTCACGAAATTCATCGAAATTAATGAAATTAAGTTACATTCATCGGGTTCATCGAAACTAACTTAATTTCACTAAATTCATCGAAATTGATGAAATTAAGTTACATTCATCGGGTTCATCCAAACTAACTTAATTTCACTAAATTCAGCGAAATTAATGAAATTAAGTTACATTCATCGGGTTCATCCAAACTAACTTAATTTCACGAAATTCATCGAAATTGATGAAATTAAGTTACATTCATCGGGTTCATCGAAACTAACTTAATTTCACTAAATTCATCGAAATTAATGAAATTAAGTTACATTCATCGGGTTCATCCAAACTAACTTAATTTCACTAAATTCAGCGAAATTAATGAAATTAAGTTACATTCATCGGGTTCATCCAAACTAACTTAATTTCACTAAATTCAGCGAAATTAATGAAATTAAGTTACATTCATCGGGTTCATCCAAACTAACTTAATTTCACTAAATTCAGCGAAATTAATGAAATTAAGTTACATTCATCGGGTTCATCGAAACTAACTTAATTTCACTAAATTCAGCGAAATTAATGAAATTAAGTTACATTCATCGGGTTCATCCAAATTAACTTAATTTCACTAAATTCAGCGAAATTAATGAAATTAAGTTACATTCATCGGGTTCATCCAAATTAACTTAATTTCACTAAATTCAGCGAAATTAATGAAATTAAGTTACATTCATCGGGTTCATCCAAACTAACTTAATTTCACTAAATTCATCGAAATTAATGAAATTAAGTTACATTCATCGGGTTCATCCAAACTAACTTAATTTCACTAAATTCAGCGAAATTAATGAAATTAAGTTACATTCATCGGGTTCATCGAAACTAACTTAATTTCACTAAATTCATCGAAATTGATGAAATTAAGTTACATTCATCGGGTTCATCCAAACTAACTTAATTTCACTAAATTCAGCGAAATTAATGAAATTAAGTTACATTCATCGGGTTCATCGAAACTAACTTAATTTCACTAAATTCAGCGAAATTGATGAAATTAAGTTACATTCATCGGGTTCATCGAAACTAACTTAATTTCACGAAATTCATCGAAATTGATGAAATTAAGTTACATTCATCGGGTTCATCCAAACTAACTTAATTTCACTAAATTCATCGAAATTAATGAAATTAAGTTACATTCATCGGGTTCATCGAAACTAACTTAATTTCACGAAATTCATCGAAATTGATGAAATTAAGTTACATTCATCGGGTTCATCCAAACTAACTTAATTTCACTAAATTCATCGAAATTGATGAAATTAAGTTACATTCATCGGGTTCATCCAAATTAACTTAATTTCACTAAATTCATCGAAATTAATGAAATTAAGTTACATTCATCGGGTTCATCGAAACTAACTTAATTTCACTAAATTCAGCGAAATTAATGAAATTAAGTTACATTCATCGGGTTCATCGAAACTAACTTAATTTCACGAAATTCATCGAAATTGATGAAATTAAGTTACATTCATCGGGTTCATCCAAATTAACTTAATTTCACTAAATTCATCGAAATTGATGAAATTAAGTTACATTCATCGGGTTCATCCAAATTAACTTAATTTCACTAAATTCATCGAAATTGATGAAATTAAGTTACATTCATCGGGTTCATCCAAACTAACTTAATTTCATTAAATTCATCGAAATTAATGAAATTAAGTTACATTCATCGGGTTCATCGAAACTAACTTAATTTCACTAAATTCATCGAAATTAATGAAATTAAGTTACATTCATCGGGTTCATCCAAACTAACTTAATTTCACTAAATTCAGCGAAATTAATGAAATTAAGTTACATTCATCGGGTTCATCGAAACTAACTTAATTTCACTAAATTCATCGAAATTGATGAAATTAAGTTACATTCATCGGGTTCATCCAAATTAACTTAATTTCACGAAATTCATCGAAATTGATGAAATTAAGTTACATTCATCGGGTTCATCCAAACTAACTTAATTTCACTAAATTCAGCGAAATTAATGAAATTAAGTTACATTCATCGGGTTCATCGAAACTAACTTAATTTCACTAAATTCATCGAAATTGATGAAATTAAGTTACATTCATCGGGTTCATCGAAACTAACTTAATTTCACGAAATTCATCGAAATTAATGAAATTAAGTTACATTCATCGGGTTCATCGAAACTAACTTAATTTCACTAAATTCATCGAAATTGATGAAATTAAGTTACATTCATCGGGTTCATCCAAATTAACTTAATTTCACTAAATTCATCGAAATTAATGAAATTAAGTTACATTCATCGGGTTCATCGAAACTAACTTAATTTCACTAAATTCAGCGAAATTAATGAAATTAAGTTACATTCATCGGGTTCATCGAAACTAACTTAATTTCACGAAATTCATCGAAATTGATGAAATTAAGTTACATTCATCGGGTTCATCGAAACTAACTTAATTCCACTAAATTCAGCGAAATTAATGAAATTAAGTTACATTCATCGGGTTCATCCAAACTAACTTAATTTCACTAAATTCATCGAAATTAATGAAATTAAGTTACATTCATCGGGTTCATCCAAACTAACTTAATTTCATTAAATTCAGCGAAATTAATGAAATTAAGTTACATTCATCGGGTTCATCGAAACTAACTTAATTTCACTAAATTCAGCGAAATTGATGAAATTAAGTTACATTCATCGGGTTCATCGAAACTAACTTAATTTCACGAAATTCATCGAAATTGATGAAATTAAGTTACATTCATCGGGTTCATCCAAACTAACTTAATTTCACTAAATTCATCGAAATTAATGAAATTAAGTTACATTCATCGGGTTCATCGAAACTAACTTAATTTCACGAAATTCATCGAAATTGATGAAATTAAGTTACATTCATCGGGTTCATCCAAACTAACTTAATTTCACTAAATTCATCGAAATTGATGAAATTAAGTTACATTCATCGGGTTCATCCAAATTAACTTAATTTCACTAAATTCATCGAAATTAATGAAATTAAGTTACATTCATCGGGTTCATCGAAACTAACTTAATTTCACTAAATTCAGCGAAATTAATGAAATTAAGTTACATTCATCGGGTTCATCGAAACTAACTTAATTTCACGAAATTCATCGAAATTGATGAAATTAAGTTACATTCATCGGGTTCATCCAAATTAACTTAATTTCACTAAATTCATCGAAATTGATGAAATTAAGTTACATTCATCGGGTTCATCCAAATTAACTTAATTTCACTAAATTCATCGAAATTGATGAAATTAAGTTACATTCATCGGGTTCATCCAAACTAACTTAATTTCATTAAATTCATCGAAATTAATGAAATTAAGTTACATTCATCGGGTTCATCGAAACTAACTTAATTTCACTAAATTCATCGAAATTAATGAAATTAAGTTACATTCATCGGGTTCATCCAAACTAACTTAATTTCACTAAATTCAGCGAAATTAATGAAATTAAGTTACATTCATCGGGTTCATCGAAACTAACTTAATTTCACTAAATTCATCGAAATTGATGAAATTAAGTTACATTCATCGGGTTCATCCAAATTAACTTAATTTCACGAAATTCATCGAAATTGATGAAATTAAGTTACATTCATCGGGTTCATCCAAACTAACTTAATTTCACTAAATTCATCGAAATTAATGAAATTAAGTTACATTCATCGGGTTCATCGAAACTAACTTAATTTCACTAAATTCATCGAAATTGATGAAATTAAGTTACATTCATCGGGTTCATCGAAACTAACTTAATTTCACGAAATTCATCGAAATTAATGAAATTAAGTTACATTCATCGGGTTCATCGAAACTAACTTAATTTCACTAAATTCATCGAAATTGATGAAATTAAGTTACATTCATCGGGTTCATCCAAATTAACTTAATTTCACTAAATTCATCGAAATTAATGAAATTAAGTTACATTCATCGGGTTCATCGAAACTAACTTAATTTCACTAAATTCAGCGAAATTAATGAAATTAAGTTACATTCATCGGGTTCATCGAAACTAACTTAATTTCACGAAATTCATCGAAATTGATGAAATTAAGTTACATTCATCGGGTTCATCGAAACTAACTTAATTCCACTAAATTCAGCGAAATTAATGAAATTAAGTTACATTCATCGGGTTCATCCAAACTAACTTAATTTCACTAAATTCATCGAAATTATTGAAATTAAGTTACATTCATCGGGTTCATCCAAACTAACTTAATTTCATTAAATTCAGCGAAATTAATGAAATTAAGTTACATTCATCGGGTTCATCCAAACTAACTTAATTTCACTAAATTCAGCGAAATTGATGAAATTAAGTTACATTCATCGGGTTCATCCAAATTAACTTAATTTCACTAAATTCATCGAAATTAATGAAATTAAGTTACATTCATCGGGTTCATCGAAACTAACTTAATTTCACGAAATTCAGCGAAATTGATGAAATTAAGTTACATTCATCGGGTTCATCGAAACTAACTTAATTTCACTAAATTCATCGAAATTGATGAAATTAAGTTACATTCATCGGGTTCATCCAAATTAACTTAATTTCACTAAATTCATCGAAATTGATGAAATTAAGTTACATTCATCGGGTTCATCCAAATTAACTTAATTTCACTAAATTCATCGAAATTGATGAAATTAAGTAACATTCATCGGGTTCATCCAAACTAACTTAATTTCACTAAATTCAGCGAAATTGATGAAATTAAGTTACATTCATCGGGTTCATCGAAACTAACTTAATTTCACTAAATTCATCGAAATTGATGAAATTAAGTTACATTCATCGGGTTCATCGAAACTAACTTAATTTCACTAAATTCATCGAAATTGATGAAATTAAGTTACATTCATCGGGTTCATCCAAACTAACTTAATTTCACTAAATTCAGCGAAATTAATGAAATTAAGTTACATTCATCGGGTTCATCGAAACTAACTTAATTTCACGAAATTCATCGAAATTAATGAAATTAAGTTACATTCATCGGGTTCATCGAAACTAACTTAATTTCACTAAATTCATCGAAATTGATGAAATTAAGTTACATTCATCGGGTTCATCCAAACTAACTTAATTTCACTAAATTCATCGAAATTAATGAAATTAAGTTACATTCATCGGGTTCATCGAAACTAACTTAATTTCACTAAATTCATCGAAATTGATGAAATTAAGTTACATTCATCGGGTTCATCGAAACTAACTTAATTTCACGAAATTCATCGAAATTGATGAAATTAAGTTACATTCATCGGGTTCATCGAAACTAACTTAATTTCACTAAATTCAGCGAAATTAATGAAATTAAGTTACATTCATCGGGTTCATCCAAACTAACTTAATTTCACTAAATTCAGCGAAATTAATGAAATTAAGTTACATTCATCGGGTTCATCCAAACTAACTTAATTTCACTAAATTCATCGAAATTAATGAAATTAAGTTACATTCATCGGGTTCATCGAAACTAACTTAATTTCACTAAATTCATCGAAATTGATGAAATTAAGTTACATTCATCGGGTTCATCGAAACTAACTTAATTTCACGAAATTCATCGAAATTGATGAAATTAAGTTACATTCATCGGGTTCATCGAAACTAACTTAATTTCACTAAATTCATCGAAATTAATGAAATTAAGTTACATTCATCGGGTTCATCCAAACTAACTTAATTTCACTAAATTCATCGAAATTAATGAAATTAAGTTACATTCATCGGGTTCATCCAAACTAACTTAATTTCACTAAATTCAGCGAAATTAATGAAATTAAGTTACATTCATCGGGTTCATCCAAACTAACTTAATTTCACGAAATTCATCGAAATTAATGAAATTAAGTTACATTCATCGGGTTCATCGAAACTAACTTAATTTCACTAAATTCAGCGAAATTAATGAAATTAAGTTACATTCATCGGGTTCATCGAAACTAACTTAATTTCACTAAATTCAGCGAAATTAATGAAATTAAGTTACATTCATCGGGTTCATCCAAACTAACTTAATTTCACTAAATTCATCGAAATTGATGAAATTAAGTTACATTCATCGGGTTCATCCAAACTAACTTAATTTCACTAAATTCAGCGAAATTAATGAAATTAAGTTACATTCATCGGGTTCATCCAAACTAACTTAATTTCACGAAATTCAGCGAAATTAATGAAATTAAGTTACATTCATCGGGTTCATCCAAACTAACTTAATTTCACGAAATTCATCGAAATTAATGAAATTAAGTTACATTCATCGGGTTCATCGAAACTAACTTAATTTCACTAAATTCATCGAAATTGATGAAATTAAGTTACATTCATCGGGTTCATCCAAACTAACTTAATTTCACTAAATTCATCGAAATTAATGAAATTAAGTTACATTCATCGGGTTCATCGAAACTAACTTAATTTCACTAAATTCATCGAAATTGATGAAATTAAGTTACATTCATCGGGTTCATCCAAACTAACTTAATTTCACTAAATTCATCGAAATTAATGAAATTAAGTTACATTCATCGGGTTCATCCAAACTAACTTAATTTCACGAAATTCATCGAAATTAATGAAATTAAGTTACATTCATCGGGTTCATCGAAACTAACTTAATTTCACTAAATTCATCGAAATTGATGAAATTAAGTTACATTCATCGGGTTCATCGAAACTAACTTAATTTCACTAAATTCAGCGAAATTAATGAAATTAAGTTACATTCATCGGGTTCATCCAAACTAACTTAATTTCACTAAATTCAGCGAAATTAATGAAATTAAGTTACATTCATCGGGTTCATCCAAACTAACTTAATTTCACTAAATTCATCGAAATTAATGAAATTAAGTTACATTCATCGGGTTCATCCAAATTAACTTAATTTCACGAAATTCATCGAAATTGATGAAATTAAGTTACATTCATCGGGTTCATCGAAACTAACTTAATTTCACGAAATTCAGCGAAATTAATGAAATTAAGTTACATTCATCGGGTTCATCGAAACTAACTTAATTTCACGAAATTCATCGAAATTGATGAAATTAAGTTACATTCATCGGGTTCATCCAAACTAACTTAATTTCACTAAATTCATCGAAATTGATGAAATTAAGTTACATTCATCGGGTTCATCCAAACTAACTTAATTTCACTAAATTCATCGAAATTGATGAAATTAAGTTACATTCATCGGGTTCATCCAAACTAACTTAATTTCACTAAATTCAGCGAAATTAATGAAATTAAGTTACATTCATCG
The DNA here is from genome assembly GCA_963855945.1 of Thereva nobilitata. Taxonomy (NCBI): domain Eukaryota; kingdom Metazoa; phylum Arthropoda; class Insecta; order Diptera; family Therevidae; genus Thereva; species Thereva nobilitata. The sequence continues at coordinate 3,354,023 of OY979699.1, forward strand.
GGTTCATCCAAACTAACTTAATTTCACTAAATTCAGCGAAATTAATGAAATTAAGTTACATTCATCGGGTTCATCCAAACTAACTTAATTTCACGAAATTCAGCGAAATTAATGAAATTAAGTTACATTCATCGGGTTCATCCAAACTAACTTAATTTCACTAAATTCAGCGAAATTAATGAAATTAAGTTACATTCATCGGGTTCATCCAAACTAACTTAATTTCACTAAATTCAGCGAAATTGATGAAATTAAGTTACATTCATCGGGTTCATCGAAACTAACTTAATTTCACGAAATTCATCGAAATTGATGAAATTAAGTTACATTCATCGGGTTCATCCAAACTAACTTAATTTCACTAAATTCATCGAAATTGAAGAAATTAAGTTACATTCATCGGGTTCATCCAAACTAACTTAATTTCACGAAATTCATCGAAATTGATGAAATTAAGTTACAGTCATCGGGTTCATCGAAACTAACTTAATTTCACTAAATTCATCGAAATTAATGAAATTAAGTTACATTCATCGGGTTCATCCAAACTAACTTAATTTCACTAAATTCAGCGAAATTAATGAAATTAAGTTACATTCATCGGGTTCATCCAAATTAACTTAATTTCACTAAATTCATCGAAATTAATGAAATTAAGTTACATTCATCGGGTTCATCGAAACTAACTTAATTTCACGAAATTCATCGAAATTGATGAAATTAAGTTACATTCATCGGGTTCATCGAAACTAACTTAATTTCACTAAATTCATCGAAATTAATGAAATTAAGTTACATTCATCGGGTTCATCCAAACTAACTTAATTTCACTAAATTCATCGAAATTAATGAAATTAAGTTACATTCATCGGGTTCATCGCAACTAACTTAATTTCACTAAATTCATCGAAATTGATGAAATTAAGTTACATTCATCGGGTTCATCGAAACTAACTTAATTTCACGAAATTCATCGAAATTAATGAAATTAAGTTACATTCATCGGGTTCATCGAAACTAACTTAATTTCACTAAATTCATCGAAATTGATGAAATTAAGTTACATTCATCGGGTTCATCGAAACTAACTTAATTTCACTAAATTCATCGAAATTGATGAAATTAAGTTACATTCATCGGGTTCATCCAAATTAACTTAATTTCACTAAATTCATCGAAATTAATGAAATTAAGTTACATTCATCGGGTTCATCGAAACTAACTTAATTTCACTAAATTCATCGAAATTGATGAAATTAAGTTACATTCATCAGGTTCATCGAAACTAACTTAATTTCACTAAATTCATCGAAATTAATGAAATTAAGTTACATTCATCGGGTTCATCGAAACTAACTTAATTTCACTAAATTCATCGAAATTGATGAAATTAAGTTACATTCATCGGGTTCATCGAAACTAACTTAATTTCACTAAATTCATCGAAATTGATGAAATTAAGTTACATTCATCGGGTTCATCCAAATTAACTTAATTTCACTAAATTCATCGAAATTGATGAAATTAAGTTACATTCATCGGGTTCATCGAAACTAACTTAATTTCACTAAATTCATCGAAATTGATGAAATTAAGTTACATTCATCGGGTTCATCGAAACTAACTTAATTTCACGAAATTCATCGAAATTAATGAAATTAAGTTACATTCATCGGGCTCATCGAAACTAACTTAATTTCACTAAATTCATCGAAATTGATGAAATTAAGTTACATTCATCGGGTTCATCCAAATTAACTTAATTTCACTAAATTCAGCGAAATTAATGAAATTAAGTTACATTCATCGGGTTCATCGAAACTAACTTAATTTCACTAAATTCATCGAAATTGATGAAATTAAGTTACATTCATCGGGTTCATCCAAATTAACTTAATTTCACTAAATTCAGCGAAATTAATGAAATTAAGTTACATTCATCGGGTTCATCGAAACTAACTTAATTTCACTAAATTCATCGAAATTGATGAAATTAAGTTACATTCATCGGGTTCATCCAAATTAACTTAATTTCACTAAATTCATCGAAATTAATGAAATTAAGTTACATTCATCGGGTTCATCGAAACTAACTTAATTTCACTAAATTCATCGAAATTGATGAAATTAAGTTACATTCATCGGGTTCATCCAAATTAACTTAATTTCACTAAGTTCATCGAAATTAATGAAATTAAGTTACATTCATCGGGTTCATCAAAACTAACTTAATTTCACTAAATTCATCGAAATTAATGAAATTAAGTTACATTCATCGGGTTCATCGAAACTAACTTAATTTCACGAAATTCATCGAAATTAATGAAATTAAGTTACATTCATCGGGTTCATCGAAACTAACTTAATTTCACTAAATTCATCGAAATTAATGAAATTAAGTTACATTCATCGGGTTCATCGAAACTAACTTAATTTCACTAAATTCATCGAAATTGATGAAATTAAGTTACATTCATCGGGTTCATCGAAACTAACTTAATTTCACGAAATTCATCGAAATTAATGAAATTAAGTTACATTCATCGGGTTCATCGAAACTAACTTAATTTCACTAAATTCATCGAAATTGATGAAATTAAGTTACATTCATCGGGTTCATCCAAATTAACTTAATTTCACCAAATTCATCGAAATTAATGAAATTAAGTTACATTCATCGGGTTCATCGAAACTAACTTAATTTCACTAAATTCATCGAAATTGATGAAATTAAGTTACATTCATCGGGTTCATCGAAACTAACTTAATTTCACTAAATTCATCGAAATTGATGAAATTAAGTTACATTCATCGGGTTCATCCAAATTAACTTAATTTCACTAAATTCATCGAAATTGATGAAATTAAGTTACATTCATCGGGTTCATCCAAATTAACTTAATTTCACTAAATTCAGCGAAATCAATGAAATTAAGTTACATTCATCGGGTTCATCGAAACTAACTTAATTTCACTAAATTCATCGAAATTGATGAAATTAAGTTACATTCATCGGGTTCATCCAAATTAACTTAATTTCACTAAATTCAGCGAAATTGATGAAATTAAGTTACATTCATCGGGTTCATCGAAACTAACTTAATTTCACGAAATTCATCGAAATTAATGAAATTAAGTTACATTCATCGGGTTCATCGAAACTAACTTAATTTCACTAAATTCATCGAAATTAATGAAATTAAGTTACATTCATCGGGTTCATCGAAACTAACTTAATTTCACTAAATTCATCGAAATTGATGAAATTAAGTTACATTCATCGGGTTCATCCAAATTAACTTAATTTCACTAAATTCAGCGAAATTAATGAAATTAAGTTACATTCATCGGGTTCATCGAAACTAACTTAATTTCACGAAATTCATCGAAATTAATGAAATTAAGTTACATTCATCGGGTTCATCGAAATTAACTTAATTTCACTAAATTCATCGAAATTAATGAAATTAAGTTACATTCATCGGGTTCATCGAAACTAACTTAATTTCACTAAATTCATCGAAATTGATGAAATTAAGTTACATTCATCGGGTTCATCCAAATTAACTTAATTTCACTAAATTCATCGAAATTAATGAAATTAAGTTACATTCATCGGGTTCATCGAAACTAACTTAATTTCACTAAATTCATCGAAATTGATGAAATTAAGTTACATTCATCGGGTTCATCCAAATTAACTTAATTTCACTAAATTCAGCGAAATTAATGAAATTAAGTTACATTCATCGGGTTCATCGAAACTAACTTAATTTCACGAAATTCATCGAAATTAATGAAATTAAGTTACATTCATCGGGTTCATCGAAACTAACTTAATTTCACTAAATTCATCGAAATTAATGAAATTAAGTTACATTCATCGGGTTCATCGAAACTAACTTAATTTCACTAAATTCATCGAAATTGATGAAATTAAGTTACATTCATCGGGTTCATCCAAATTAACTTAATTTCACTAAATTCAGCGAAATTAATGAAATTAAGTTACATTCATCGGGTTCATCGAAACTAACTTAATTTCACGAAATTCATCGAAATTAATGAAATTAAGTTACATTCATCGGGTTCATCCAAACTAACTTAATTTCACTAAATTCATCGAAATTAATGAAATTAAGTTACATTCATCGGGTTCATCGAAACTAACTTAATTTCACTAAATTCATCGAAATTGATGAAATTAAGTTACATTCATCGGGTTCATCCAAATTAACTTAATTTCACTAAATTCATCGAAATTAATGAAATTAAGTTACATTCATCGGGTTCATCGAAACTAACTTAATTTCACTAAATTCATCGAAATTGATGAAATTAAGTTACATTCATCGGGTTCATCCAAATTAACTTAATTTCACTAAATTCAGCGAAATTAATGAAATTAAGTTACATTCATCGGGTTCATCGAAACTAACTTAATTTCACGAAATTCATCGAAATTAATGAAATTAAGTTACATTCATCGGGTTCATCGAAACTAACTTAATTTCACTAAATTCATCGAAATTAATGAAATTAAGTTACATTCATCGGGTTCATCGAAACTAACTTAATTTCACTAAATTCATCGAAATTGATGAAATTAAGTTACATTCATCGGGTTCATCCAAATTAACTTAATTTCACTAAATTCAGCGAAATTAATGAAATTAAGTTACATTCATCGGGTTCATCGAAACTAACTTAATTTCACTAAATTCATCGAAATTGATGAAATTAAGTTACATTCATCGGGTTCATCCAAATTAACTTAATTTCACTAAATTCAGCGAAATTAATGAAATTAAGTTACATTCATCGGGTTCATCGAAACTAACTTAATTTCACGAAATTCATCGAAATTAATGAAATTAAGTTACATTCATCGGGTTCATCGAAACTAACTTAATTTCACTAAATTCATCGAAATTAATGAAATTAAGTTACATTCATCGGGTTCATCGAAACTAACTTAATTTCACTAAATTCATCGAAATTGATGAAATTAAGTTACATTCATCGGGTTCATCCAAATTAACTTAATTTCACTAAATTCAGCGAAATTAATGAAATTAAGTTACATTCATCGGGTTCATCGAAACTAACTTAATTTCACGAAATTCATCGAAATTAATGAAATTAAGTTACATTCATCGGGTTCATCGAAACTAACTTAATTTCACTAAATTCATCGAAATTAATGAAATTAAGTTAAATTCATCGGGTTCATCGAAACTAACTTAATTTCACTAAATTCATCGAAATTGATGAAATTAAGTTACATTCATCGGGTTCATCCAAATTAACTTAATTTCACTAAATTCATCGAAATTAATGAAATTAAGTTACATTCATCGGGTTCATCGAAACTAACTTAATTTCACTAAATTCATCGAAATTGATGAAATTAAGTTACATTCATCGGGTTCATCCAAATTAACTTAATTTCACTAAATTCAGCGAAATTAATGAAATTAAGTTACATTCATCGGGTTCATCGAAACTAACTTAATTTCACGAAATTCATCGAAATTAATGAAATTAAGTTACATTCATCGGGTTCATCGAAACTAACTTAATTTCACTAAATTCATCGAAATTAATGAAATTAAGTTACATTCATCGGGTTCATCGAAACTAACTTAATTTCACTAAATTCATCGAAATTGATGAAATTAAGTTACATTCATCGGGTTCATCCAAATTAACTTAATTTCACTAAATTCAGCGAAATTAATGAAATTAAGTTACATTCATCGGGTTCATCGAAACTAACTTAATTTCACGAAATTCATCGAAATTAATGAAATTAAGTTACATTCATCGGGTTCATCGAAACTAACTTAATTTCACTAAATTCATCGTAATTAATGAAATTAAGTTACATTCATCGGGTTCATCGAAACTAACTTAATTTCACTAAATTCATCGAAATTGATGAAATTAAGTTACATTCATCGGGTTCATCCAAATTAACTTAATTTCACTAAATTCATCGAAATTAATGAAATTAAGTTACATTCATCGGGTTCATCGAAACTAACTTAATTTCACTAAATTCATCGAAATTGATGAAATTAAGTTACATTCATCGGGTTCATCCAAATTAACTTAATTTCACTAAATTCAGCGAAATTAATGAAATTAAGTTACATTCATCGGGTTCATCGAAACTAACTTAATTTCACGAAATTCATCGAAATTAATGAAATTAAGTTACATTCATCGGGTTCATCGAAACTAACTTAATTTCACTAAATTCATCGAAATTAATGAAATTAAGTTACATTCATCGGGTTCATCGAAACTAACTTAATTTCACGAAATTCATCGAAATTAATGAAATTAAGTTACATTCATCGGGTTCATCGAAACTAACTTAATTTCACGAAATTCATCGAAATTAATGAAATTAAGTTACATTCATCGGGTTCATCGAAACTAACTTAATTTCACTAAATTCATCGAAATTGATGAAATTAAGTTACATTCATCGGGTTCATCCAAATTAAGGGCATTTTCATAAACGCAGAACTGCCGCAGTACTGCAGAATTCAGCAATTGGAACTCTGTAGCTGAATATTGCAGAATGACCGCAGTTCTGCGTTTATGAAAATGCCCTAACTTAATTTCACTAAATTCAGCGAAATTAATGAAATTAAGTTTAGAGATGCCGCGAATACTCGCTATTATTCGGTATTCGTCATTACTCGACATTTTTTTGTTATTCGTCGAATACCGAATAATAGCTAGCATTATTCGACATTCGGCGAATAGTTGTCTAAAAATAAACTTTTAATGAACAACAAAAACTATAGACTTCAAATTAATCCAACTTTAATTAAACTTAAAAAACAAAACACACTTCAGTATTAGTTAATATCATTAATATAAAAATTTAGGCAAAAATCAGTCATGTCATGTTGAAGTTAATTAAGTGGGCTTTTTAATTAATATTTAAAGTCCAAAAGAGGCAGATTGTGGTGCAAAAAAACTAGTTTTTCTGCACGATTGGGATCAAGTCGGTTGCGCTTTTCTTCATAAATCAAACCTGCCTCAGAAAAGAGTCTTTCTGAATAAACAGAGCTTGCTGGTGTGATTAAGTGTCGTTTAGCAAGCTTACTTAAAATGGGGAAACCATTCTTATTGGTACTCAAAGCCCACCATTCATATGGGTTTATACTTCTGTCAGCCTTTGCTAAAGCGAGGTAGTGGGCGATTTCTTCAGCAGTGGCATTCTTGGGTTGCTCTTCAGAAGGCTGCTCTGTCGTAGATTCTTCAAAACATCCCCAAAATAGTTTATGTGTTTCTGAATCGGCATTACCACTTTCATTGTCTAAACGAGTTTTTTTGGATGCTATTTCTGGATCCGAATCATCATTTTCGTCGTCTAAGGAAAGTCTAAGACCTTCTCTGAGCGCAACTCTACGGACCCGTTTAGCTTGGCCAGCGTCAAAGAAAAAGTTCTTGTAGCGGGGATCTAAAAATGTCGCCAAGTAATATGTCTTGTTAAAGCACATATCCTCCAAGTTAAAACGGGCTTGCATATTTTCTATTAACGTCTTTCTAAAATAATCAACGTGTTCAGTTTGTTGAATCAGCGCAACTTTCATTAGGTATCTGGATAATGAAACTGTTGTAGGTATCACATCTGATATAGGTGCATATGTGGAACTCGTTATTTTTGTTATCTCTTGGAAAGGTTTTAAGAGCTTTAACAGTTCTTCTATAATCTCCCACTGGTCGCTGGTTAAATTTTCAAAATTCACGCTCCTTGATTCTGAGATATACACTGAAATTGCTCTTTTTTGTTCAAGTAGACGCTCCAGTAGGTAATATGTTGAGTTCCAGCGAGTTTGAATATCTTGAATAAGTTTATGTTTAGGCAGTCCGAGCTCAGATTGAATACTTTCAAGTTTTGTATATCCCGAGTGGTTGAAATGTGTCACAATGCGGCGGGCACTAGTCAGAATTTCTGTTATTGGGAGACTGCTTTTTAATGCATCATTTATCACCAGCTGGAGAGTATGTATGTAGCAACGCTCTGAAGGAAGTAGAGTTTCCCTTACTCCTTTAACCATATTCGCGCCATTATCGTGAACAATCGCTCGAATTTTAGTGATGGGTATTTCCCATTTCGTTACACATTCTAACAGTTCTCTTTTGATATTTTCTGATGTGTGTGATTCAGGAAAATGCACCATGTTTAGAACGGCATGATTCAGTTTAAAGTTTTCTGATATCCAGTGTCCTGTGCAGCTCAGAAATGCGGCATTATTTACTGAACAAGTCCAAAGATCGGTGGTAAATGCTATATCTTCAGCCGTTTCTAACTCCCTCTTTAGTTTGCTAACCACTCTCTCATACATATCTGGAATGATTTTCTCAGTGAAGTACGTCCTGCCAGGAATAGTGTATGGCGGCAATGCATTATTAATCAGACGTTTAAATCCCATATGATGATCGACAATGGAAAGTGGCTCATTGTCTACAGCGATCATTTCGCCAATCAAGTAATGGTACTTTTTTGCACGAGAGTCGTTGATGTCCCAGAGCTTCTTTTTTTCGAATACTTGTTGCAGAGACGGTTGCACCAAAGGCTGACTGGATATCCGGGTGGATTCGGAGGTACCTGGAGATGTTTCTGCGGGCGCATTATCTTGAGCTTGACTTAAGCTTCCATAAATTTGAACATACTCATCTGCGAACAAGGAACCCTTAGTCAGAAACGTACGTAGCGGCAATTATTCAAATTATTACAAAACTCACAATCACAATACTACTTAAATGAATGGTAAAACTGTATAAGTAAATAAAAAAATAAAAACCTGGGTGTTTGAATTTCAAATGATTCTGCAAGGCTGTTGTTCCTGCTTTTTTTGCTGCTCTACTTAATTTTGCACCACACAAAATACATTTTGCACTGTTTTCTTCCTCCTCAAAATAACGCCAAACATGAGATTTTTTCCCGGGATTTGGCATGATTGTTTTTCTTTTTAAGTTACACTTTAACTATTTCAGTCTTTAATTTTATTGAAATTTTTAATCAAGAATATCTTACTTAGCTTAAGCACTTGTTCTCAAGCAAGCTCATCACGAATGACAAACAAATGCGTGCCGCCCAACCTAAACATAAGCGAAATCGATTGGGCGGAAAATCCCCTAAACCAGAGTGCCCAATTTGGATGCGGCCAGTAAAACTTAGCATACAACTACATTTAAACGCCCTGTGCGTGAGCCCCCTTTCAAATGCTCTAGCTCAGCCGAGTTTCTCAGAATTTTGATGATTTTTATGGTTTTGTAATTTTCAACTTTTTTCTCAGAATTTCTTATGGTTTTTTAGTCCTCGGGGTTTTCTGAAGTTTCAACAAGACGACTTTTTAATGGTTTTTTAGGGTGTCGCAGAATATTTCAGTTGAGGTTTTTCCAAAGTTTTTCAGTTTTGCGTTTTCAACAACCATTTTTCAGAGGATTTCGTCCATTTTCTATGGTTATTTAATATTTTTAAAACGCCAACCACTAAAAACCTATTAGAAATTCTCAGAAAAAAGTTGAAAATTACAAAACCATAAAAAGTCGTCAAAATTCTAAGAAATTGGGATGAGCTAGAGAATTTGAAAGGGGGCTCACGCACAGGGCGTTTAAATGTAGTTGTATGCTGGGTTTTACTGGCCGCATCCAAATTGGGCACTCTGCCCTAAACGCTGGGTTATACAAAACGGGGTATTCCCCGTAAAATAGATACAAGAAAAGGGTTGCCAGCATTTAAAAATGTAAAATCTGTATAATATGAGACTGATTTCTTTAACTTCATTGTTTTATTTTCTCATAACCTTAGTAAAATTTTAGATTACAGTAACAAATAAATGATTGGTAAGTTCAAGACTATTACAAGCGTGATATTATTATTTAATAACAAATAAATTATTTTTTATATTCCTTTTTTTATGTCGAATAATAATGGCGAGTTATTCGACTATTCGCCATAGGGAATGGCGGTTAATCGGTATTCGACTATTCGCTATAACAACTATTCGCGGCATCTCTAATTAAGTTACATTCATCGGGTTCATCGAAACTAACTTAATTTCACTAAATTCATCGAAATTGATGAAATTAAGTTACATTCATCGGGTTCATCCAAATTAACTTAATTTCACTAAATTCATCGAAATTGATGAAATTAAGTTACATTCATCGGGTTCATCCAAATTAACTTAATTTCACTAAATTCAGCGAAATTAATGAAATTAAGTTACATTCATCGGGTTCATCGAAACTAACTTAATTTCACGAAATTCATCGAAATTAATGAAATTAAGTTACATTCATCGGGTTCATCGAAACTAACTTAATTTCACTAAATTCATCGAAATTAATGAAATTAAGTTACATTCATCGGGTTCATCGAAACTAACTTAATTTCACTAAATTCATCGAAATTAATGAAATTAAGTTACATTCATCGGGTTCATCGAAACTAACTTAATTTCACGAAATTCATCGAAATTAATGAAATTAAGTTACATTCATCGGGTTCATCGAAACTAACTTAATTTCACGAAATTCATCGAAATTAATGAAATTAAGTTACATTCATCGGGTTCATCGAAACTAACTTAATTTCACTAAATTCATCGAAATTGATGAAATTAAGTTACATTCATCGGGTTCATCCAAATTAACTTAATTTCACTAAATTCAGCGAAATTAATGAAATTAAGTTACATTCATCGGGTTCATCGAAACTAACTTAATTTCACGAAATTCATCGAAATTAATGAAATTAAGTTACATTCATCGGGTTCATCGAAACTAACTTAATTTCACTAAATTCATCGAAATTAATGAAATTAAGTTACATTCATCGGGTTCATCGAAACTAACTTAATTTCACTAAATTCATCGAAATTGATGAAATTAAGTTACATTCATCGGGTTCATCCAAATTAACTTAATTTCACTAAATTCAGCGAAATTAATGAAATTAAGTTACATTCATCGGGTTCATCGAAACTAACTTAATTTCACGAAATTCAGCGAAATTAATGAAATTAAGTTACATTCATCGGGTTCATCGAAACTAACTTAATTTCACTAAATTCATCGAAATTAATGAAATTAAGTTACATTCATCGGGTTCATCGAAACTAACTTAATTTCACTAAATTCATCGAAATTGATGAAATTAAGTTACATTCATCGGGTTCATCCAAATTAACTTAATTTCACTAAATTCAGCGAAATTAATGAAATTAAGTTACATTCATCGGGTTCATCGAAACTAACTTAATTTCACGAAATTCATCGAAATTAATGAAATTAAGTTACATTCATCGGGTTCATCGAAACTAACTTAATTTCACTAAATTCATCGAAATTAATGAAATTAAGTTACATTCATCGGGTTCATCGAAACTAACTTAATTTCACTAAATTCATCGAAATTGATGAAATTAAGTTACATTCATCGGGTTCATCCAAATTAACTTAATTTCACTAAATTCATCGAAATTAATGAAATTAAGTTACATTCATCGGGTTCATCGAAACTAACTTAATTTCACTAAATTCATCGAAATTGATGAAATTAAGTTACATTCATCGGGTTCATCCAAATTAACTTAATTTCACTAAATTCAGCGAAATTAATGAAATTAAGTTACATTCATCGGGTTCATCGAAACTAACTTAATTTCACGAAATTCATCGAAATTAATGAAATTAAGTTACATTCATCGGGTTCATCGAAACTAACTTAATTTCATGAAATTCAGCGAAATTAATGAAATTAAGTTACATTCATCGGGTTCATCGAAACTAACTTAATTTCACGAAATTCATCGAAATTAATGAAATTAAGTTACATTCATCGGGTTCATCGAAACTAACTTAATTTCACGAAATTCATCGAAATTAATGAAATTAAGTTACATTCATCGGGTTCATCGAAACTAGGGAATCCAATCCCGCATTAAAATCTCAATCACGCAAGCCCGCGGGATCGCGGTCATCAATCCCGCGGATCCGCGGGATTTGCGGGACTGCAAAAAAATCATAGATTTTGCTCAAGTAGTTATGTTCATAAATTTATAAAATATTATATGAAATAAGAGTGTGTTATATGTCAAACAAACTATACTTTAGTCAGTCAAACAAAATATTCAGGCCAATTCTGAACTAGGCTGGAATTGATTCCGCTGGGATTTTCTTACATAGTAGCATAAATTGTAATTTCGAAATTACTCTGCGTTACCGTCGACGTATTTGGTTTCTCGAGTCGATGAATCCACTCGACTGTACCACCGGCCAGATGTAGCTCCTTGCTGGGGTCAGCAAGGTTACTGCCATCGTGTTCTGGGTAACATAAAAATTTTGAGAAACTACATCCTCCCTAGGTTCCTAAAGTTATAGGGGATGCTAAGCCGGCCACACGGTATACGCTAGCTCGCCGGTGGGGGCGTGGGGTTGTGTGACCGGGACACTACATCTATGATTCACCACTTACCTATTGTTTAAAAGGGATATCTCTTCATGTCATTATGTTCCTAGGTTACAAGGCGATTCATCGCTTGACGTTTCCATCGACCTGGTGGACCTGTAAATGTTCAACGCGACTTTGAGAGGACCCTGGAGAGAAAGCAAAACACAACCATCCTGGATAAATTACCCCCTTAGGCTGTCATGCCTATTAATACTCGTTGAGTTAAAGAAATGGATAACAAATATATTATATAATATTTACAACACAAGACAATACAATTAATTAACAACAAAATGAAGGTAAATTTGAATTAACTATTATATAAGTGTACATCAACAAAAAAAATACCCTTACAATATAGGTAATGTGGATTCAACCAACTATTACCACAAAATAACAACTTCGATACAACAACGAAAAGAAAAAAAACAAATCGTCGATCTGGTACCAGCCGATGAGTCCTGTTTTTACAATAATATTAAATTGAAACACAACATTGGAAGTCAATATTAGCATCCATACCTGGGTGACTGTTGATATTTATGTATTGTATCAGGTGTAAATAGGGATGTGTGTAAAATTATAATTAAAATTTGTAATATATATAAAATATAGTTAAAATTCTACTCTGTTCACCACTACTAGGGTCACAACGGTGACCATATTATGTTCAAAGTTAAGATATTAATTATACAGCTAACTAGGTGATTACAATATATGGAAAGTAATACAACAAAAAAACGAACCTACTGCACCCGGCTCCACGTCTTCAGCACAGTATACTTGCCGTCGCCACTTATTTTGAATATTAGTTCCTGTTGGTAGTCGATTCAGTTAATCGATCTATGCACCACTCAACAAAATGCCCAAAAAAAACCTTGCAATAATAGGCAACTGGTGCTAATATTAGCGCCTTTCTTGACTACGTTGACGAGTGTCTATCTTCTTATTAAATATAAGCTTTCAGAAACTTGAAACTTTCGGGTATACCCAGTCAAATTTCAAAACTCACTCCTTCACCAAAAAAACAATGTTAATTTAAATACCTTTTCGGATGATTACGAAAATGTTGAACAACCAAGTGGTTGTCACCAACATTCCAGGGTATCCAAATGTAACCCAAAAAGGTTTATATAATGAATTTAGTGAAATTAAGTTAGTTTCGATGAACCCGATGAATGTAACTTAATTTCATTAATTTCGATGAATTTAGTGAAATTAAGTTAGTTTCGATGAACCCGATGAATGTAACTTAATTTCATCAATTTCGATGAATTTCGTGAAATTAAGTTAGTTTCGATGAACCCGATGAATGTAACTTAATTTCATCAATTTCGATGAATTTAGTGAAATTAAGTTAGTTTGGATGAACCCGATGAATGTAACTTAATTTCATCAATTTCGATGAATTTAGTGAAATTAAGTTAGTTTCGATGAACCCGATGAATGTAACTTAATTTCATTAATTTCGATGAATTTCGTGAAATTAAGTTAGTTTCGATGAACCCGATGAATGTAACTTAATTTCATCAATTTCGATGAATTTCGTGAAATTAAGTTAGTTTCGATGAACCCGATGAATGTAACTTAATTTCATTAATTTCGATGAATTTAGTGAAATTAAGTTAGTTTGGATGAACCCGATGAATGTAACTTAATTTCATTAATTTCGCTGAATTTAGTGAAATTAAGTTAGTTTGGATGAACCCGATGAATGTAACTTAATTTCATTAATTTCGCTGAATTTAGTGAAATTAAGTTAGTTTCGATGAACCCGATGAATGTAACTTAATTTCATCAATTTCGATGAATTTAGTGAAATTAAGTTAGTTTCGATGAACCCGATGAATGTAACTTAATTTCATTAATTTCGATGAATTTCGTGAAATTAAGTTAGTTTGGATGAACCCGATGAATGTAACTTAATTTCATTAATTTCGCTGAATTTAGTGAAATTAAGTTAGTTTGGATGAACCCGATGAATGTAACTTAATTTCATTAATTTCGCTGAATTTCGTGAAATTAAGTTAGTTTCGATGAACCCGATGAATGTAACTTAATTTCATCAATTTCGATGAATTTCGTGAAATTAAGTTAATTTGGATGAACCCGATGAATGTAACTTAATTTCATTAATTTCGATGAATTTAGTGAAATTAAGTTAGTTTGGATGAACCCGATGAATGTAACTTAATTTCATTAATTTCGCTGAATTTAGTGAAATTAAGTTAGTTTGGATGAACCCGATGAATGTAACTTAATTTCATTAATTTCGCTGAATTTAGTGAAATTAAGTTAGTTTCGATGAACCCGATGAATGTAACTTAATTTCATCAATTTCGATGAATTTAGTGAAATTAAGTTAGTTTCGATGAACCCGATGAATGTAACTTAATTTCATTAATTTCGATGAATTTCGTGAAATTAAGTTAGTTTGGATGAACCCGATGAATGTAACTTAATTTCATTAATTTCGATGAATTTAGTGAAATTAAGTTAGTTTGGATGAACCCGATGAATGTAACTTAATTTCATCAATTTCGATGAATTTAGTGAAATTAAGTTAGTTTCGATGAACCCGATGAATGTAACTTAATTTCATTAATTTCGATGAATTTAGTGAAATTAAGTTAGTTTGGATGAACCCGATGAATGTAACTTAATTTCATCAATTTCGATGAATTTAGTGAAATTAAGTTAGTTTCGATGAACCCGATGAATGTAACTTAATTTCATTAATTTCGATGAATTTCGTGAAATTAAGTTAGTTTGGATGAACCCGATGAATGTAACTTAATTTCATTAATTTCGCTGAATTTCGTGAAATTAAGTTAGTTTGGATGAACCCGATGAATGTAACTTAATTTCATTAATTTCGCTGAATTTAGTGAAATTAAGTTAGTTTGGATGAACCCGATGAATGTAACTTAATTTCATCAATTTCGATGAATTTAGTGAAATTAAGTTAGTTTGGATGAACCCGATGAATGTAACTTAATTTCATTAATTTCGCTGAATTTAGTGAAATTAAGTTAGTTTCGATGAACCCGATGAATGTAACTTAATTTCATTAATTTCGCTGAATTTAGTGAAATTAAGTTAGTTTCGATGAACCCGATGAATGTAACTTAATTTCATTAATTTCGATGAATTTCGTGAAATTAAGTTAGTTTGGATGAACCCGATGAATGTAACTTAATTTCATTAATTTCGCTGAATTTAGTGAAATTAAGTTAGTTTGGATGAACCCGATGAATGTAACTTAATTTCATTAATTTCGATGAATTTAGTGAAATTAAGTTAGTTTGGATGAACCCGATGAATGTAACTTAATTTCATTAATTTCGATGAATTTAGTGAAATTAAGTTAGTTTCGATGAACCCGATGAATGTAACTTAATTTCATCAATTTCGATGAATTTCGTGAAATTAAGTTAGTTTCGATGAACCCGATGAATGTAACTTAATTTCATCAATTTCGATGAATTTAGTGAAATTAAGTTAGTTTCGATGAACCCGATGAATGTAACTTAATTTCATTAATTTCGATGAATTTAGTGAAATTAAGTTAGTTTGGATGAACCCGATGAATGTAACTTAATTTCATTAATTTCGCTGAATTTAGTGAAATTAAGTTAGTTTGGATGAACCCGATGAATGTAACTTAATTTCATTAATTTCGCTGAATTTAGTGAAATTAAGTTAGTTTCGATGAACCCGATGAATGTAACTTAATTTCATCAATTTCGATGAATTTCGTGAAATTAAGTTAGTTTCGATGAACCCGATGAATGTAACTTAATTTCATCAATTTCGATGAATTTAGTGAAATTAAGTTAGTTTCGATGAACCCGATGAATGTAACTTAATTTCATTAATTTCGATGAATTTAGTGAAATTAAGTTAGTTTGGATGAACCCGATGAATGTAACTTAATTTCATCAATTTCGATGAATTTAGTGAAATTAAGTTAGTTTCGATGAACCCGATGAATGTAACTTAATTTCATTAATTTCGATGAATTTCGTGAAATTAAGTTAGTTTCGATGAACCCGATGAATGTAACTTAATTTCATTAATTTCGCTGAATTTAGTGAAATTAAGTTAGTTTGGATGAACCCGATGAATGTAACTTAATTTCATCAATTTCGATGAATTTAGTGAAATTAAGTTAGTTTCGATGAACCCGATGAATGTAACTTAATTTCATCAATTTCGATGAATTTAGTGAAATTAAGTTAGTTTCGATGAACCCGATGAATGTAACTTAATTTCATCAATTTCGCTGAATTTAGTGAAATTAAGTTAGTTTGGATGAACCCGATGAATGTTACTTAATTTCATCAATTTCGATGAATTTAGTGAAATTAAGTTAATTTGGATGAACCCGATGAATGTAACTTAATTTCATCAATTTCGATGAATTTAGTGAAATTAAGTTAATTTGGATGAACCCGATGAATGTAACTTAATTTCATCAATTTCGATGAATTTAGTGAAATTAAGTTAGTTTCGATGAACCCGATGAATGTAACTTAATTTCATCAATTTCGCTGAATTTCGTGAAATTAAGTTAGTTTCGATGAACCCGATGAATGTAACTTAATTTCATTAATTTCGATGAATTTAGTGAAATTAAGTTAATTTGGATGAACCCGATGAATGTAACTTAATTTCATCAATTTCGCTGAATTTAGTGAAATTAAGTTAGTTTGGATGAACCCGATGAATGTAACTTAATTTCATTAATTTCGCTGAATTTAATGAAATTAAGTTAGTTTGGATGAACCCGATGAATGTAACTTAATTTCAATAATTTCGATGAATTTAGTGAAATTAAGTTAGTTTGGATGAACCCGATGAATGTAACTTAATTTCATTAATTTCGCTGAATTTAGTGGAATTAAGTTAGTTTCGATGAACCCGATGAATGTAACTTAATTTCATCAATTTCGATGAATTTCGTGAAATTAAGTTAGTTTCGATGAACCCGATGAATGTAACTTAATTTCATTAATTTCGCTGAATTTAGTGAAATTAAGTTAGTTTCGATGAACCCGATGAATGTAACTTAATTTCATTAATTTCGATGAATTTAGTGAAATTAAGTTAATTTGGATGAACCCGATGAATGTAACTTAATTTCATCAATTTCGATGAATTTAGTGAAATTAAGTTAGTTTCGATGAACCCGATGAATGTAACTTAATTTCATTAATTTCGATGAATTTCGTGAAATTAAGTTAGTTTCGATGAACCCGATGAATGTAACTTAATTTCATCAATTTCGATGAATTTAGTGAAATTAAGTTAGTTTCGATGAACCCGATGAATGTAACTTAATTTCATTAATTTCGATGAATTTAGTGAAATTAAGTTAGTTTGGATGAACCCGATGAATGTAACTTAATTTCATCAATTTCGATGAATTTCGTGAAATTAAGTTAATTTGGATGAACCCGATGAATGTAACTTAATTTCATCAATTTCGATGAATTTAGTGAAATTAAGTTAGTTTCGATGAACCCGATGAATGTAACTTAATTTCATTAATTTCGCTGAATTTAGTGAAATTAAGTTAGTTTGGATGAACCCGATGAATGTAACTTAATTTCATTAATTTCGATGAATTTAGTGAAATTAAGTTAGTTTCGATGAACCCGATGAATGTAACTTAATTTCATTAATTTCGATGAATTTAATGAAATTAAGTTAGTTTGGATGAACCCGATGAATGTAACTTAATTTCATCAATTTCGATGAATTTAGTGAAATTAAGTTAATTTGGATGAACCCGATGAATGTAACTTAATTTCATCAATTTCGATGAATTTAGTGAAATTAAGTTAATTTGGATGAACCCGATGAATGTAACTTAATTTCATCAATTTCGATGAATTTCGTGAAATTAAGTTAGTTTCGATGAACCCGATGAATGTAACTTAATTTCATTAATTTCGCTGAATTTAGTGAAATTAAGTTAGTTTCGATGAACCCGATGAATGTAACTTAATTTCATTAATTTCGATGAATTTAGTGAAATTAAGTTAATTTGGATGAACCCGATGAATGTAACTTAATTTCATCAATTTCGATGAATTTAGTGAAATTAAGTTAGTTTGGATGAACCCGATGAATGTAACTTAATTTCATCAATTTCGATGAATTTCGTGAAATTAAGTTAGTTTCGATGAACCCGATGAATGTAACTTAATTTCATTAATTTCGATGAATTTAGTGAAATTAAGTTAGTTTGGATGAACCCGATGAATGTAACTTAATTTCATCAATTTCGATGAATTTCGTGAAATTAAGTTAGTTTCGATGAACCCGATGAATGTAACTTAATTTCATCAATTTCGCTGAATTTAGTGAAATTAAGTTAGTTTCGATGAACCCGATGAATGTAACTTAATTTCATTAATTTCGCTGAATTTAATGAAATTAAGTTAGTTTGGATGAACCCGATGAATGTAACTTAATTTCATTAATTTCGATGAATTTAGTGAAATTAAGTTAGTTTGGATGAACCCGATGAATGTAACTTAATTTCATTAATTTCGCTGAATTTAGTGGAATTAAGTTAGTTTCGATGAACCCGATGAATGTAACTTAATTTCATCAATTTCGATGAATTTCGTGAAATTAAGTTAGTTTCGATGAACCCGATGAATGTAACTTAATTTCATTAATTTCGCTGAATTTAGTGAAATTAAGTTAGTTTCGATGAACCCGATGAATGTAACTTAATTTCATTAATTTCGATGAATTTAGTGAAATTAAGTTAATTTGGATGAACCCGATGAATGTAACTTAATTTCATCAATTTCGATGAATTTAGTGAAATTAAGTTAGTTTCGATGAACCCGATGAATGTAACTTAATTTCATTAATTTCGATGAATTTCGTGAAATTAAGTTAGTTTCGATGAACCCGATGAATGTAACTTAATTTCATCAATTTCGATGAATTTAGTGAAATTAAGTTAGTTTCGATGAACCCGATGAATGTAACTTAATTTCATTAATTTCGCTGAATTTAGTGAAATTAAGTTAGTTTGGATGAACCCGATGAATGTAACTTAATTTCATCAATTTCGATGAATTTCGTGAAATTAAGTTAATTTGGATGAACCCGATGAATGTAACTTAATTTCATCAATTTCGATGAATTTAGTGAAATTAAGTTAGTTTCGATGAACCCGATGAATGTAACTTAATTTCATTAATTTCGCTGAATTTAGTGAAATTAAGTTAGTTTGGATGAACCCGATGAATGTAACTTAATTTCATTAATTTCGATGAATTTAGTGAAATTAAGTTAGTTTCGATGAACCCGATGAATGTAACTTAATTTCATTAATTTCGATGAATTTAATGAAATTAAGTTAGTTTGGATGAACCCGATGAATGTAACTTAATTTCATCAATTTCGATGAATTTAGTGAAATTAAGTTAATTTGGATGAACCCGATGAATGTAACTTAATTTCATCAATTTCGATGAATTTAGTGAAATTAAGTTAATTTGGATGAACCCGATGAATGTAACTTAATTTCATCAATTTCGATGAATTTCGTGAAATTAAGTTAGTTTCGATGAACCCGATGAATGTAACTTAATTTCATTAATTTCGCTGAATTTAGTGAAATTAAGTTAGTTTCGATGAACCCGATGAATGTAACTTAATTTCATTAATTTCGATGAATTTAGTGAAATTAAGTTAATTTGGATGAACCCGATGAATGTAACTTAATTTCATCAATTTCGATGAATTTAGTGAAATTAAGTTAGTTTGGATGAACCCGATGAATGTAACTTAATTTCATCAATTTCGATGAATTTCGTGAAATTAAGTTAGTTTCGATGAACCCGATGAATGTAACTTAATTTCATTAATTTCGATGAATTTAGTGAAATTAAGTTAGTTTGGATGAACCCGATGAATGTAACTTAATTTCATCAATTTCGATGAATTTCGTGAAATTAAGTTAGTTTCGATGAACCCGATGAATGTAACTTAATTTCATCAATTTCGCTGAATTTAGTGAAATTAAGTTAGTTTCGATGAACCCGATGAATGTAACTTAATTTCATTAATTTCGCTGAATTTAGTGAAATTAAGTTAGTTTGGATGAACCCGATGAATGTAACTTAATTTCATCAATTTCGATGAATTTAGTGAAATTAAGTTAGTTTCGATGAACCCGATGAATGTAACTTAATTTCATTAATTTCGCTGAATTTAGTGAAATTAAGTTAGTTTGGATGAACCCGATGAATGTAACTTAATTTCATTAATTTCGATGAATTTAGTGAAATTAAGTTAGTTTGGATGAACCCGATGAATGTAACTTAATTTCATTAATTTCGCTGAATTTAGTGAAATTAAGTTAATTTGGATGAACCCGATGAATGTAACTTAATTTCATTAATTTCGCTGAATTTAGTGAAATTAAGTTAATTTGGATGAACCCGATGAATGTAACTTAATTTCATTAATTTCGCTGAATTTAGTGAAATTAAGTTAGTTTCGATGAACCCGATGAATGTAACTTAATTTCATTAATTTCGCTGAATTTAGTGAAATTAAGTTAGTTTGGATGAACCCGATGAATGTAACTTAATTTCATTAATTTCGCTGAATTTAGTGAAATTAAGTTAGTTTGGATGAACCCGATGAATGTAACTTAATTTCATTAATTTCGCTGAATTTAGTGAAATTAAGTTAGTTTGGATGAACCCGATGAATGTAACTTAATTTCATTAATTTCGATGAATTTAGTGAAATTAAGTTAGTTTCGATGAACCCGATGAATGTAACTTAATTTCATCAATTTCGATGAATTTCGTGAAATTAAGTTAGTTTGGATGAACCCGATGAATGTAACTTAATTTCATTAATTTCGCTGAATTTAGTGAAATTAAGTTAGTTTGGATGAACCCGATGAATGTAACTTAATTTCATCAATTTCGATGAATTTAGTGAAATTAAGTTAGTTTCGATGAACCCGATGAATGTAACTTAATTTCATTAATTTCGATGAATTTCGTGAAATTAAGTTAGTTTGGATGAACCCGATGAATGTAACTTAATTTCATCAATTTCGATGAATTTCGTGAAATTAAGTTAGTTTCGATGAACCCGATGAATGTAACTTAATTTCATCAATTTCGATGAATTTAGTGAAATTAAGTTAGTTTGGATGAACCCGATGAATGTAACTTAATTTCATTAATTTCGCTGAATTTAGTGAAATTAAGTTAGTTTCGATGAACCCGATGAATGTAACTTAATTTCATCAATTTCGATGAATTTCGTGAAATTAAGTTAGTTTCGATGAACCCGATGAATGTAACTTAATTTCATCAATTTCGATGAATTTAGTGAAATTAAGTTAGTTTCGATGAACCCGATGAATGTAACTTAATTTCATCAATTTCGATGAATTTCGTGAAATTAAGTTAGTTTCGATGAACCCGATGAATGTAACTTAATTTCATTAATTTCGCTGAATTTAGTGAAATTAAGTTAGTTTCGATGAACCCGATGAATGTAACTTAATTTCATCAATTTCGATGAATTTAGTGAAATTAAGTTAGTTTCGATGAACCCGATGAATGTAACTTAATTTCATCAATTTCGATGAATTTCGTGAAATTAAGTTAGTTTCGATGAACCCGATGAATGTAACTTAATTTCATTAATTTCGCTGAATTTAGTGAAATTAAGTTAGTTTGGATGAACCCGATGAATGTAACTTAATTTCATTAATTTCGATGAATTTAGTGAAATTAAGTTAGTTTGGATGAACCCGATGAATGTAACTTAATTTCATTAATTTCGCTGAATTTAGTGAAATTAAGTTAATTTGGATGAACCCGATGAATGTAACTTAATTTCATTAATTTCGCTGAATTTAGTGAAATTAAGTTAATTTGGATGAACCCGATGAATGTAACTTAATTTCATTAATTTCGCTGAATTTAGTGAAATTAAGTTAGTTTCGATGAACCCGATGAATGTAACTTAATTTCATTAATTTCGCTGAATTTAGTGAAATTAAGTTAGTTTGGATGAACCCGATGAATGTAACTTAATTTCATTAATTTCGCTGAATTTAGTGAAATTAAGTTAGTTTGGATGAACCCGATGAATGTAACTTAATTTCATTAATTTCGCTGAATTTAGTGAAATTAAGTTAGTTTGGATGAACCCGATGAATGTAACTTAATTTCATTAATTTCGATGAATTTAGTGAAATTAAGTTAGTTTCGATGAACCCGATGAATGTAACTTAATTTCATCAATTTCGATGAATTTCGTGAAATTAAGTTAGTTTGGATGAACCCGATGAATGTAACTTAATTTCATTAATTTCGCTGAATTTAGTGAAATTAAGTTAGTTTGGATGAACCCGATGAATGTAACTTAATTTCATCAATTTCGATGAATTTAGTGAAATTAAGTTAGTTTCGATGAACCCGATGAATGTAACTTAATTTCATTAATTTCGATGAATTTCGTGAAATTAAGTTAGTTTGGATGAACCCGATGAATGTAACTTAATTTCATCAATTTCGATGAATTTCGTGAAATTAAGTTAGTTTCGATGAACCCGATGAATGTAACTTAATTTCATCAATTTCGATGAATTTAGTGAAATTAAGTTAGTTTGGATGAACCCGATGAATGTAACTTAATTTCATTAATTTCGCTGAATTTAGTGAAATTAAGTTAGTTTCGATGAACCCGATGAATGTAACTTAATTTCATCAATTTCGATGAATTTCGTGAAATTAAGTTAGTTTCGATGAACCCGATGAATGTAACTTAATTTCATCAATTTCGATGAATTTAGTGAAATTAAGTTAGTTTCGATGAACCCGATGAATGTAACTTAATTTCATCAATTTCGATGAATTTCGTGAAATTAAGTTAGTTTCGATGAACCCGATGAATGTAACTTAATTTCATTAATTTCGCTGAATTTAGTGAAATTAAGTTAGTTTCGATGAACCCGATGAATGTAACTTAATTTCATCAATTTCGATGAATTTAGTGAAATTAAGTTAGTTTCGATGAACCCGATGAATGTAACTTAATTTCATCAATTTCGATGAATTTCGTGAAATTAAGTTAGTTTCGATGAACCCGATGAATGTAACTTAATTTCATCAATTTCGATGAATTTAGTGAAATTAAGTTAGTTTCGATGAACCCGATGAATGTAACTTAATTTCATCAATTTCGATGAATTTCGTGAAATTAAGTTAGTTTGGATGAACCCGATGAATGTAACTTAATTTCATTAATTTCGCTGAATTTCGTGAAATTAAGTTAGTTTGGATGAACCCGATGAATGTAACTTAATTTCATCAATTTCGATGAATTTAGTGAAATTAAGTTAGTTTCGATGAACCCGATGAATGTAACTTAATTTCATTAATTTCGCTGAATTTCGTGAAATTAAGTTAGTTTGGATGAACCCGATGAATGTAACTTAATTTCATTAATTTCGCTGAATTTAGTGAAATTAAGTTAGTTTCGATGAACCCGATGAATGTAACTTAATTTCATCAATTTCGATGAATTTAGTGAAATTAAGTTAGTTTCGATGAACCCGATGAATGTAACTTAATTTCATCAATTTCGATGAATTTAGTGAAATTAAGTTAGTTTCGATGAACCCGATGAATGTAACTTAATTTCATCAATTTCGATGAATTTCGTGAAATTAAGTTAGTTTCGATGAACCCGATGAATGTAACTTAATTTCATTAATTTCGCTGAATTTAGTGAAATTAAGTTAGTTTCGATGAACCCGATGAATGTAACTTAATTTCATCAATTTCGATGAATTTCGTGAAATTAAGTTAGTTTCGATGAACCCGATGAATGTAACTTAATTTCATTAATTTCGATGAATTTAGTGAAATTAAGTTAGTTTGGATGAACCCGATGAATGTAACTTAATTTCATCAATTTCGATGAATTTCGTGAAATTAAGTTAGTTTCGATGAACCCGATGAATGTAACTTAATTTCATCAATTTCGATGAATTTAGTGAAATTAAGTTAGTTTCGATGAACCCGATGAATGTAACTTAATTTCATTAATTTCGATGAATTTAGTGAAATTAAGTTAGTTTGGATGAACCCGATGAATGTAACTTAATTTCATCAATTTCGATGAATTTCGTGAAATTAAGTTAGTTTCGATGAACCCGATGAATGTAACTTAATTTCATCAATTTCGATGAATTTAGTGAAATTAAGTTAGTTTCGATGAACCCGATGAATGTAACTTAATTTCATTAATTTCGCTGAATTTCGTGAAATTAAGTTAGTTTGGATGAACCCGATGAATGTAACTTAATTTCATTAATTTCGATGAATTTAGTGAAATTAAGTTAGTTTGGATGAACCCGATGAATGTAACTTAATTTCATTAATTTCGATGAATTTAGTGAAATTAAGTTAATTTGGATGAACCCGATGAATGTAACTTAATTTCATCAATTTCGCTGAATTTAGTGAAATTAAGTTAGTTTGGATGAACCCGATGAATGTAACTTAATTTCATTAATTTCGCTGAATTTAATGAAATTAAGTTAGTTTGGATGAACCTGATGAATGTAACTTAATTTCATCAATTTCGATGAATTTAGTGAAATTAAGTTAGTTTCGATGAACCCGATGAATGTAACTTAATTTCATTAATTTCGATGAATTTAGTGAAATTAAGTTAGTTTGGATGAACCCGATGAATGTAACTTAATTTCATCAATTTCGATGAATTTAGTGAAATTAAGTTAGTTTCGATGAACCCGATGAATGTAACTTAATTTCATTAATTTCGATGAATTTCGTGAAATTAAGTTAGTTTGGATGAACCCGATGAATGTAACTTAATTTCATTAATTTCGATGAATTTAGTGAAATTAAGTTAATTTGGATGAACCCGATGAATGTAACTTAATTTCATTAATTTCGCTGAATTTAGTGAAATTAAGTTAGTTTCGATGAACCCGATGAATGTAACTTAATTTCATTAATTTCGATGAATTTAGTGAAATTAAGTTAGTTTCGATGAACCCGATGAATGTAACTTAATTTCATCAATTTCGATGAATTTCGTGAAATTAAGTTAGTTTCGATGAACCCGATGAATGTAACTTAATTTCATCAATTTCGATGAATTTAGTGAAATTAAGTTAGTTTGGATGAACCCGATGAATGTAACTTAATTTCATTAATTTCGATGAATTTCGTGAAATTAAGTTAGTTTGGATGAACCCGATGAATGTAACTTAATTTCATTAATTTCGATGAATTTCGTGAAATTAAGTTAGTTTGGATGAACCCGATGAATGTAACTTAATTTCATTAATTTCGCTGAATTTAGTGAAATTAAGTTAGTTTGGATGAACCCGATGAATGTAACTTAATTTCATTAATTTCGCTGAATTTAGTGAAATTAAGTTAGTTTCGATGAACCCGATGAATGTAACTTAATTTCATCAATTTCGATGAATTTAGTGAAATTAAGTTAGTTTCGATGAACCCGATGAATGTAACTTAATTTCATCAATTTCGCTGAATTTAGTGAAATTAAGTTAGTTTGGATGAACCCGATGAATGTAACTTAATTTCATTAATTTCGCTGAATTTAGTGAAATTAAGTTAGTTTCGATGAACCCGATGAATGTAACTTAATTTCATTAATTTCGCTGAATTTAGTGAAATTAAGTTAGTTTCGATGAACCCGATGAATGTAACTTAATTTCATCAATTTCGATGAATTTCGTGAAATTAAGTTAGTTTCGATGAACCCGATGAATGTAACTTAATTTCATTAATTTCGATGAATTTAGTGAAATTAAGTTAGTTTGGATGAACCCGATGAATGTAACTTAATTTCATCAATTTCGATGAATTTCGTGAAATTAAGTTAGTTTCGATGAACCCGATGAATGTAACTTAATTTCATTAATTTCGATGAATTTAGTGAAATTAAGTTAGTTTGGATGAACCCGATGAATGTAACTTAATTTCATCAATTTCGATGAATTTCGTGAAATTAAGTTAGTTTCGATGAACCCGATGAATGTAACTTAATTTCATCAATTTCGATGAATTTAGTGAAATTAAGTTAGTTTCGATGAACCCGATGAATGTAACTTAATTTCATTAATTTCGATGAATTTAGTGAAATTAAGTTAGTTTGGATGAACCCGATGAATGTAACTTAATTTCATCAATTTCGATGAATTTCGTGAAATTAAGTTAGTTTCGATGAACCCGATGAATGTAACTTAATTTCATCAATTTCGATGAATTTAGTGAAATTAAGTTAGTTTCGATGAACCCGATGAATGTAACTTAATTTCATTAATTTCGCTGAATTTCGTGAAATTAAGTTAGTTTGGATGAACCCGATGAATGTAACTTAATTTCATTAATTTCGATGAATTTAGTGAAATTAAGTTAGTTTGGATGAACCCGATGAATGTAACTTAATTTCATTAATTTCGATGAATTTAGTGAAATTAAGTTAATTTGGATGAACCCGATGAATGTAACTTAATTTCATCAATTTCGCTGAATTTAGTGAAATTAAGTTAGTTTGGATGAACCCGATGAATGTAACTTAATTTCATTAATTTCGCTGAATTTAATGAAATTAAGTTAGTTTGGATGAACCTGATGAATGTAACTTAATTTCATCAATTTCGATGAATTTAGTGAAATTAAGTTAGTTTCGATGAACCCGATGAATGTAACTTAATTTCATTAATTTCGATGAATTTAGTGAAATTAAGTTAGTTTGGATGAACCCGATGAATGTAACTTAATTTCATCAATTTCGATGAATTTAGTGAAATTAAGTTAGTTTCGATGAACCCGATGAATGTAACTTAATTTCATTAATTTCGATGAATTTCGTGAAATTAAGTTAGTTTGGATGAACCCGATGAATGTAACTTAATTTCATTAATTTCGATGAATTTAGTGAAATTAAGTTAATTTGGATGAACCCGATGAATGTAACTTAATTTCATTAATTTCGCTGAATTTAGTGAAATTAAGTTAGTTTCGATGAACCCGATGAATGTAACTTAATTTCATTAATTTCGATGAATTTAGTGAAATTAAGTTAGTTTCGATGAACCCGATGAATGTAACTTAATTTCATCAATTTCGATGAATTTCGTGAAATTAAGTTAGTTTCGATGAACCCGATGAATGTAACTTAATTTCATCAATTTCGATGAATTTAGTGAAATTAAGTTAGTTTGGATGAACCCGATGAATGTAACTTAATTTCATTAATTTCGATGAATTTCGTGAAATTAAGTTAGTTTGGATGAACCCGATGAATGTAACTTAATTTCATTAATTTCGATGAATTTCGTGAAATTAAGTTAGTTTGGATGAACCCGATGAATGTAACTTAATTTCATTAATTTCGCTGAATTTAGTGAAATTAAGTTAGTTTGGATGAACCCGATGAATGTAACTTAATTTCATTAATTTCGCTGAATTTAGTGAAATTAAGTTAGTTTCGATGAACCCGATGAATGTAACTTAATTTCATCAATTTCGATGAATTTAGTGAAATTAAGTTAGTTTCGATGAACCCGATGAATGTAACTTAATTTCATCAATTTCGCTGAATTTAGTGAAATTAAGTTAGTTTGGATGAACCCGATGAATGTAACTTAATTTCATTAATTTCGCTGAATTTAGTGAAATTAAGTTAGTTTCGATGAACCCGATGAATGTAACTTAATTTCATTAATTTCGCTGAATTTAGTGAAATTAAGTTAGTTTCGATGAACCCGATGAATGTAACTTAATTTCATCAATTTCGATGAATTTCGTGAAATTAAGTTAGTTTCGATGAACCCGATGAATGTAACTTAATTTCATTAATTTCGATGAATTTAGTGAAATTAAGTTAGTTTGGATGAACCCGATGAATGTAACTTAATTTCATCAATTTCGATGAATTTCGTGAAATTAAGTTAGTTTCGATGAACCCGATGAATGTAACTTAATTTCATCAATTTCGATGAATTTAGTGAAATTAAGTTAGTTTCGATGAACCCGATGAATGTAACTTAATTTCATTAATTTCGCTGAATTTAGTGAAATTAAGTTAGTTTCGATGAACCCGATGAATGTAACTTAATTTCATTAATTTCGATGAATTTCGTGAAATTAAGTTAGTTTGGATGAACCCGATGAATGTAACTTAATTTCATTAATTTCGCTGAATTTAGTGAAATTAAGTTAGTTTGGATGAACCCGATGAATGTAACTTAATTTCATTAATTTCGCTGAATTTAGTGAAATTAAGTTAGTTTCGATGAACCCGATGAATGTAACTTAATTTCATCAATTTCGATGAATTTAGTGAAATTAAGTTAGTTTCGATGAACCCGATGAATGTAACTTAATTTCATCAATTTCGCTGAATTTAGTGAAATTAAGTTAGTTTGGATGAACCCGATGAATGTAACTTAATTTCATTAATTTCGCTGAATTTAGTGAAATTAAGTTAGTTTCGATGAACCCGATGAATGTAACTTAATTTCATTAATTTCGCTGAATTTAGTGAAATTAAGTTAGTTTCGATGAACCCGATGAATGTAACTTAATTTCATTAATTTCGATGAATTTAGTGAAATTAAGTTAGTTTGGATGAACCCGATGAATGTAACTTAATTTCATCAATTTCGATGAATTTAGTGAAATTAAGTTAGTTTCGATGAACCCGATGAATGTAACTTAATTTCATTAATTTCGATGAATTTCGTGAAATTAAGTTAGTTTCGATGAACCCGATGAATGTAACTTAATTTCATTAATTTCGATGAATTTAGTGAAATTAAGTTAGTTTCGATGAACCCGATGAATGTAACTTAATTTCATCAATTTCGATGAATTTAGTGAAATTAAGTTAATTTCGATGAACCCGATGAATGTAACTTAATTTCATCAATTTCGATGAATTTAGTGAAATTAAGTTAGTTTCGATGAACCCGATGAATGTAACTTAATTTCATCAATTTCGATGAATTTAGTGAAATTAAGTTAGTTTGGATGAACCCGATGAATGTAACTTAATTTCATCAATTTCGATGAATTTAGTGAAATTAAGTTAGTTTCGATGAACCCGATGAATGTAACTTAATTTCATCAATTTCGATGAATTTAGTGAAATTAAGTTAGTTTCGATGAACCCGATGAATGTAACTTAATTTCATCAATTTCGATGAATTTCGTGAAATTAAGTTAGTTTCGATGAACCCGATGAATGTAACTTAATTTCATCAATTTCGATGAATTTAGTGAAATTAAGTTAGTTTCGATGAACCCGATGAATGTAACTTAATTTCATCAATTTCGATGAATTTAGTGAAATTAAGTTAATTTGGATGAACCCGATGAATGTAACTTAATTTCATTAATTTCGCTGAATTTAGTGAAATTAAGTTAGTTTGGATGAACCCGATGAATGTAACTTAATTTCATTAATTTCGCTGAATTTAATGAAATTAAGTTAGTTTCGATGAACCCGATGAATGTAACTTAATTTCATCAATTTCGATGAATTTAGTGAAATTAAGTTAATTTGGATGAACCCGATGAATGTAACTTAATTTCATTAATTTCGATGAATTTAGTGAAATTAAGTTAATTTGGATGAACCCGATGAATGTAACTTAATTTCATCAATTTCGATGAATTTAGTGAAATTAAGTTAGTTTCGATGAACCCGATGAATGTAACTTAATTACATTAATTTCGATGAATTTCGTGAAATTAAGTTAGTTTGGATGAACCCGATGAATGTAACTTAATTTCATCAATTTCGATGAATTTAGTGAAATTAAGTTAGTTTCGATGAACCCGATGAATGTAACTTAATTTCATTAATTTCGCTGAATTTAGTGAAATTAAGTTAGTTTCGATGAACCCGATGAATGTAACTTAATTTCATTAATTTCGATGAATTTCGTGAAATTAAGTTAGTTTGGATGTACCCGATGAATGTAACTTAATTTCATTAATTTCGCTGAATTTAGTGAAATTAAGTTAGTTTGGATGAACCCGATGAATGTAACTTAATTTCATTAATTTCGCTGAATTTAGTGAAATTAAGTTAGTTTCGATGAACCCGATGAATGTAACTTAATTTCATCAATTTCGATGAATTTAGTGAAATTAAGTTAGTTTCGATGAACCCGATGAATGTAACTTAATTTCATCAATTTCGCTGAATTTAGTGAAATTAAGTTAGTTTGGATGAACCCGATGAATGTAACTTAATTTCATTAATTTCGCTGAATTTAGTGAAATTAAGTTAGTTTCGATGAACCCGATGAATGTAACTTAATTTCATTAATTTCGCTGAATTTAGTGAAATTAAGTTAGTTTCGATGAACCCGATGAATGTAACTTAATTTCATCAATTTCGATGAATTTCGTGAAATTAAGTTAGTTTCGATGAACCCGATGAATGTAACTTAATTTCATCAATTTCGATGAATTTAGTGAAATTAAGTTAGTTTCGATGAACCCGATGAATGTAACTTAATTTCATCAATTTCGATGAATTTCGTGAAATTAAGTTAGTTTCGATGAACCCGATGAATGTAACTTAATTTCATTAATTTCGATGAATTTCGTGAAATTAAGTTAATTTGGATGAACCCGATGAATGTAACTTAATTTCATCAATTTCGATGAATTTAGTGAAATTAAGTTAGTTTCGATGAACCCGATGAATGTAACTTAATTTCATCAATTTCGATGAATTTAGTGAAATTAAGTTAGTTTCGATGAACCCGATGAATGTAACTTAATTTCATTAATTTCGATGAATTTCGTGAAATTAAGTTAGTTTGGATGAACCCGATGAATGTAACTTAATTTCATCAATTTCGATGAATTTAGTGAAATTAAGTTAGTTTCGATGAACCCGATGAATGTAACTTAATTTCATCAATTTCGATGAATTTAGTGAAATTAAGTTAGTTTGGATGAACCCGATGAATGTAACTTAATTTCATTAATTTCGCTGAATTTAGTGAAATTAAGTTAGTTTGGATGAACCCGATGAATGTAACTTAATTTCATTAATTTCGCTGAATTTAGTGAAATTAAGTTAGTTTGGATGAACCCGATGAATGTAACTTAATTTCATTAATTTCGCTGAATTTAGTGAAATTAAGTTAGTTTCGATGAACCCGATGAATGTAACTTAATTTCATCAATTTCGATGAATTTAGTGAAATTAAGTTAGTTTCGATGAACCCGATGAATGTAACTTAATTTCATCAATTTCGCTGAATTTAGTGAAATTAAGTTAGTTTGGATGAACCCGATGAATGTAACTTAATTTCATTAATTTCGCTGAATTTAGTGAAATTAAGTTAGTTTCGATGAACCCGATGAATGTAACTTAATTTCATTAATTTCGCTGAATTTAGTGAAATTAAGTTAGTTTCGATGAACCCGATGAATGTAACTTAATTTCATCAATTTCGATGAATTTCGTGAAATTAAGTTAGTTTCGATGAACCCGATGAATGTAACTTAATTTCATCAATTTCGATGAATTTAGTGAAATTAAGTTAGTTTCGATGAACCCGATGAATGTAACTTAATTTCATCAATTTCGATGAATTTCGTGAAATTAAGTTAGTTTCGATGAACCCGATGAATGTAACTTAATTTCATTAATTTCGATGAATTTCGTGAAATTAAGTTAATTTGGATGAACCCGATGAATGTAACTTAATTTCATCAATTTCGATGAATTTAGTGAAATTAAGTTAGTTTCGATGAACCCGATGAATGTAACTTAATTTCATCAATTTCGATGAATTTAGTGAAATTAAGTTAGTTTCGATGAACCCGATGAATGTAACTTAATTTCATTAATTTCGATGAATTTCGTGAAATTAAGTTAGTTTGGATGAACCCGATGAATGTAACTTAATTTCATCAATTTCGATGAATTTAGTGAAATTAAGTTAGTTTCGATGAACCCGATGAATGTAACTTAATTTCATCAATTTCGATGAATTTAGTGAAATTAAGTTAGTTTGGATGAACCCGATGAATGTAACTTAATTTCATTAATTTCGCTGAATTTAGTGAAATTAAGTTAGTTTGGATGAACCCGATGAATGTAACTTAATTTCATTAATTTCGATGAATTTAGTGAAATTAAGTTAGTTTCGATGAACCCGATGAATGTAACTTAATTTCATTAATTTCGCTGAATTTCGTGAAATTAAGTTAGTTTGGATGAACCCGATGAATGTAACTTAATTTCATTAATTTCGCTGAATTTCGTGAAATTAAGTTAGTTTGGATGAACCCGATGAATGTAACTTAATTTCATTAATTTCGCTGAATTTAGTGAAATTAAGTTAGTTTCGATGAACCCGATGAATGTAACTTAATTTCATCAATTTCGATGAATTTAGTGAAATTAAGTTAGTTTCGATGAACCCGATGAATGTAACTTAATTTCATCAATTTCGATGAATTTAGTGAAATTAAGTTAATTTCGATGAACCCGATGAATGTAACTTAATTTCATCAATTTCGATGAATTTAGTGAAATTAAGTTAGTTTCGATGAACCCGATGAATGTAACTTAATTTCATCAATTTCGATGAATTTAGTGAAATTAAGTTAGTTTGGATGAACCCGATGAATGTAACTTAATTTCATCAATTTCGATGAATTTAGTGAAATTAAGTTAGTTTCGATGAACCCGATGAATGTAACTTAATTTCATCAATTTCGATGAATTTAGTGAAATTAAGTTAGTTTCGATGAACCCGATGAATGTAACTTAATTTCATCAATTTCGATGAATTTCGCGAAATTAAGTTAGTTTCGATGAACCCGATGAATGTAACTTAATTTCATCAATTTCGATGAATTTAGTGAAATTAAGTTAGTTTCGATGAACCCGATGAATGTAACTTAATTTCATCAATTTCGATGAATTTAGTGAAATTAAGTTAATTTGGATGAACCCGATGAATGTAACTTAATTTCATTAATTTCGCTGAATTTAGTGAAATTAAGTTAGTTTGGATGAACCCGATGAATGTAACTTAATTTCATTAATTTCGCTGAATTTAATGAAATTAAGTTAGTTTCGATGAACCCGATGAATGTAACTTAATTTCATCAATTTCGATGAATTTAGTGAAATTAAGTTAATTTGGATGAACCCGATGAATGTAACTTAATTTCATTAATTTCGATGAATTTAGTGAAATTAAGTTAATTTGGATGAACCCGATGAATGTAACTTAATTTCATCAATTTCGATGAATTTAGTGAAATTAAGTTAGTTTCGATGAACCCGATGAATGTAACTTAATTACATTAATTTCGATGAATTTCGTGAAATTAAGTTAGTTTGGATGAACCCGATGAATGTAACTTAATTTCATCAATTTCGATGAATTTAGTGAAATTAAGTTAGTTTCGATGAACCCGATGAATGTAACTTAATTTCATTAATTTCGCTGAATTTAGTGAAATTAAGTTAGTTTCGATGAACCCGATGAATGTAACTTAATTTCATTAATTTCGATGAATTTCGTGAAATTAAGTTAGTTTGGATGAACCCGATGAATGTAACTTAATTTCATTAATTTCGCTGAATTTAGTGAAATTAAGTTAGTTTGGATGAACCCGATGAATGTAACTTAATTTCATTAATTTCGCTGAATTTAGTGAAATTAAGTTAGTTTCGATGAACCCGATGAATGTAACTTAATTTCATCAATTTCGATGAATTTAGTGAAATTAAGTTAGTTTCGATGAACCCGATGAATGTAACTTAATTTCATCAATTTCGCTGAATTTAGTGAAATTAAGTTAGTTTGGATGAACCCGATGAATGTAACTTAATTTCATTAATTTCGCTGAATTTAGTGAAATTAAGTTAGTTTCGATGAACCCGATGAATGTAACTTAATTTCATTAATTTCGCTGAATTTAGTGAAATTAAGTTAGTTTCGATGAACCCGATGAATGTAACTTAATTTCATCAATTTCGATGAATTTCGTGAAATTAAGTTAGTTTCGATGAACCCGATGAATGTAACTTAATTTCATCAATTTCGATGAATTTAGTGAAATTAAGTTAGTTTCGATGAACCCGATGAATGTAACTTAATTTCATCAATTTCGATGAATTTCGTGAAATTAAGTTAGTTTCGATGAACCCGATGAATGTAACTTAATTTCATTAATTTCGATGAATTTCGTGAAATTAAGTTAATTTGGATGAACCCGATGAATGTAACTTAATTTCATCAATTTCGATGAATTTAGTGAAATTAAGTTAGTTTCGATGAACCCGATGAATGTAACTTAATTTCATCAATTTCGATGAATTTAGTGAAATTAAGTTAGTTTCGATGAACCCGATGAATGTAACTTAATTTCATTAATTTCGATGAATTTCGGGAAATTAAGTTAGTTTGGATGAACCCGATGAATGTAACTTAATTTCATCAATTTCGATGAATTTAGTGAAATTAAGTTAGTTTCGATGAACCCGATGAATGTAACTTAATTTCATCAATTTCGATGAATTTAGTGAAATTAAGTTAGTTTGGATGAACCCGATGAATGTAACTTAATTTCATTAATTTCGCTGAATTTAGTGAAATTAAGTTAGTTTGGATGAACCCGATGAATGTAACTTAATTTCATTAATTTCGATGAATTTAGTGAAATTAAGTTAGTTTCGATGAACCCGATGAATGTAACTTAATTTCATTAATTTCGCTGAATTTCGTGAAATTAAGTTAGTTTGGATGAACCCGATGAATGTAACTTAATTTCATTAATTTCGCTGAATTTCGTGAAATTAAGTTAGTTTGGATGAACCCGATGAATGTAACTTAATTTCATTAATTTCGCTGAATTTAGTGAAATTAAGTTAGTTTTGATGAACCCGATGAATGTAACTTAATTTCATCAATTTCGCTGAATTTCGTGAAATTAAGTTAGTTTCGATGAACCCGATGAATGTAACTTAATTTCATCAATTTCGATGAATTTCGTGAAATTAAGTTAGTTTCGATGAACCCGATGAATGTAACTTAATTTCATCAATTTCGATGAATTTCGTGAAATTAAGTTAGTTTCGATGAACCCGATGAATGTAACTTAATTTAATCAATTTCGATGAATTTCGTGAAATTAAGTTAGTTTCGATGAACCCGATGAATGTAACTTAATTTCATTAATTTCGCTGAATTTAGTGAAATTAAGTTAGTTTCGATGAACCCGATGAATGTAACTTAATTTCATCAATTTCGATGAATTTAGTGAAATTAAGTTAATTTGGATGAACCCGATGAATGTAACTTAATTTCATTAATTTCGATGAATTTCGTGAAATTAAGTTAGTTTGGATGAACCCGATGAATGTAACTTAATTTCATCAATTTCGCTGAATTTCGTGAAATTAAGTTAGTTTGGATGAACCCGATGAATGTAACTTAATTTCATCAATTTCGCTGAATTTAGTGAAATTAAGTTAGTTTGGATGAACCCGATGAATGTAACTTAATTTCATCAATTTCGCTGAATTTAGTGAAATTAAGTTAGTTTGGATGAACCCGATGAATGTAACTTAATTTCATTAATTTCGCTGAATTTAGTGAAATTAAGTTAATTTCGATGAACCCGATGAATGTAACTTAATTTCATTAATTTCGCTGAATTTCGTGAAATTAAGTTAGTTTGGATGAACCCGATGAATGTAACTTAATTTCATCAATTTCGCTGAATTTCGTGAAATTAAGTTAGTTTGGATGAACCCGATGAATGTAACTTAATTTCATCAATTTCGCTGAATTTAGTGAAATTAAGTTAGTTTGGATGAACCCGATGAATGTAACTTAATTTCATTAATTTCGCTGAATTTCGTGAAATTAAGTTAGTTTGGATGAACCCGATGAATGTAACTTAATTTCATTAATTTCGCTGAATTTAGTGAAATTAAGTTAGTTTGGATGAACCCGATGAATGTAACTTAATTTCATTAATTTCGCTGAATTTAGTGAAATTAAGTTAGTTTCGATGAACCCGATGAATGTAACTTAATTTCATTAATTTCGCTGAATTTCGTGAAATTAAGTTAGTTTGGATGAACCCGATGAATGTAACTTAATTTCATTAATATCGCTGAATTTAGTGAAATTAAGTTAGTTTGGATGAACCCGATGAATGTAACTTAATTTCATCAATTTCGCTGAATTTAGTGAAATTAAGTTAGTTTGGATGAACCCGATGAATGTAACTTAATTTCATCAATTTCGATGAATTTAGTGAAATTAAGTTAGTTTCGATGAACCCGATGAATGTAACTTAATTTCATTAATTTCGATGAATTTCGTGAAATTAAGTTAGTTTGGATGAACCCGATGAATGTAACTTAATTTCATTAATTTCGCTGAATTTAGTGAAATTAAGTTAGTTTGGATGAACCCGATGAATGTAACTTAATTTCATTAATTTCGCTGAATTTAGTGAAATTAAGTTAGTTTGGATGAACCCGATGAATGTAACTTAATTTCATTAATTTCGCTGAATTTCGTGAAATTAAGTTAGTTTGGATGAACCCGATGAATGTAACTTAATTTCATCAATTTCGCTGAATTTCGTGAAATTAAGTTAGTTTGGATGAACCCGATGAATGTAACTTAATTTCATCAATTTCGCTGAATTTAGTGAAATTAAGTTAGTTTGGATGAACCCGATGAATGTAACTTAATTTCATCAATTTCGATGAATTTAGTGAAATTAAGTTAATTTGGATGAACCCGATGAATGTAACTTAATTTCATCAATTTCGATGAATTTAGTGAAATTAAGTTAGTTTCGATGAACCTGATGAATGTAACTTAATTTCATTAATTTCGCTGAATTTAATGAAATTAAGTTAGTTTGGATGAACCCGATGAATGTAACTTAATTTCATTAATTTCGCTGAATTTAGTGAAATTAAGTTAGTTTGGATGAACCCGATGAATGTAACTTAATTTCATTAATTTCGCTGAATTTAGTGAAATTAAGTTAGTTTGGATGAACCCGATGAATGTAACTTAATTTCATCAATTTCGATGAATTTAGTGAAATTAAGTTAGTTTCGATGAACCCGATGAATGTAACTTAATTTCATTAATTTCGCTGAATTTAGTGAAATTAAGTTAGTTTGGATGAACCCGATGAATGTAACTTAATTTCATTAATTTCGCTGAATTTAGTGAAATTAAGTTAGTTTCGATGAACCCGATGAATGTAACTTAATTTCATTAATTTCGCTGAATTTAGTGAAATTAAGTTAGTTTGGATGAACCCCATGAATGTAACTTAATTTCATCAATTTCGATGAATTTAGTGAAATTAAGTTAGTTTGGATGAACCCGATGAATGTAACTTAATTTCATCAATTTCGATGAATTTAGTGAAATTAAGTTAATTTGGATGAACCCGATGAATGTAACTTAATTTCATTAATTTCGCTGAATTTAGTGAAATTAAGTTAGTTTCGATGAACCCGATGAATGTAACTTAATTTCATTAATTTCGATGAATTTAGTGAAATTAAGTTAGTTTGGATGAACCCGATGAATGTAACTTAATTTCATCAATTTCGATGAATTTAGTGAAATTAAGTTAATTTGGATGAACCCGATGAATGTAACTTAATTTCATCAATTTCGATGAATTTAGTGAAATTAAGTTAATTTGGATGAACCCGATGAATGTAACTTAATTTCATTAATTTCGCTGAATTTCGTGAAATTAAGTTAGTTTGGATGAACCCGATGAATGTAACTTAATTTCATCAATTTCGCTGAATTTCGTGAAATTAAGTTAGTTTGGATGAACCCGATGAATGTAACTTAATTTCATCAATTTCGCTGAATTTAGTGAAATTAAGTTAGTTTGGATGAACCCGATGAATGTAACTTAATTTCATCAATTTCGCTGAATTTAGTGAAATTAAGTTAGTTTGGATAAACCCGATGAATGTAACTTAATTTCATTAATTTCGCTGAATTTAGTGAAATTAAGTTAATTTGGATGAACCCGATGAATGTAACTTAATTTCATTAATTTCGCTGAATTTCGTGAAATTAAGTTAGTTTGGATGAACCCGATGAATGTAACTTAATTTCATCAATTTCGCTGAATTTAGTGAAATTAAGTTAGTTTGGATGAACCCGATGAATGTAACTTAATTTCATCAATTTCGCTGAATTTAGTGAAATTAAGTTAGTTTGGATGAACCCGATGAATGTAACTTAATTTCATTAATTTCGCTGAATTTCGTGAAATTAAGTTAGTTTGGATGAACCCGATGAATGTAACTTAATTTCATTAATTTCGATGAATTTAGTGAAATTAAGTTAGTTTCGATGAACCCGATGAATGTAACTTAATTTCATTAATTTCGATGAATTTCGTGAAATTAAGTTAGTTTGGATGAACCCGATGAATGTAACTTAATTTCATTAATTTCGCTGAATTTAGTGAAATTAAGTTAGTTTGGATGAACCCGATGAATGTAACTTAATTTCATTAATTTCGCTGAATTTAGTGAAATTAAGTTAGTTTGGATGAACCCGATGAATGTAACTTAATTTCATTAATTTCGCTGAATTTCGTGAAATTAAGTTAGTTTGGATGAACCCGATGAATGTAACTTAATTTCATCAATTTCGCTGAATTTCGTGAAATTAAGTTAGTTTGGATGAACCCGATGAATGTAACTTAATTTCATCAATTTCGCTGAATTTAGTGAAATTAAGTTAGTTTGGATGAACCCGATGAATGTAACTTAATTTCATCAATTTCGATGAAATTAGTGAAATTAAGTTAATTTGGATGAACCCGATGAATGTAACTTAATTTCATCAATTTCGATGAATTTAGTGAAATTAAGTTAGTTTCGATGAACCTGATGAATGTAACTTAATTTCATTAATTTCGCTGAATTTAATGAAATTAAGTTAGTTTGGATGAACCCGATGAATGTAACTTAATTTCATTAATTTCGCTGAATTTAGTGAAATTAAGTTAGTTTGGATGAACCCGATGAATGTAACTTAATTTCATTAATTTCGCTGAATTTAGTGAAATTAAGTTAGTTTGGATGAACCCGATGAATGTAACTTAATTTCATCAATTTCGATGAATTTAGTGAAATTAAGTTAGTTTCGATGAACCCGATGAATGTAACTTAATTTCATCAATTTCGCTGAATTTAGTGAAATTAAGTTAGTTTGGAT
This sequence comes from Thereva nobilitata, assembly GCA_963855945.1. NCBI lineage: Eukaryota > Metazoa > Arthropoda > Insecta > Diptera > Therevidae > Thereva > Thereva nobilitata. Next base: position 3,393,874 of record OY979699.1, read on the forward strand.
GAACCCGATGAATGTAACTTAATTTCATTAATTTCGCTGAATTTAGTGAAATTAAGTTAGTTTCGATGAACCCGATGAATGTAACTTAATTTCATCAATTTCGCTGAATTTAGTGAAATTAAGTTAGTTTGGATGAACCCGATGAATGTAACTTAATTTCATTAATTTCGCTGAATTTCGTGAAATTAAGTTAGTTTGGATGAACCCGATGAATGTAACTTAATTTCATCAATTTCGATGAATTTAGTGAAATTAAGTTAATTTGGATGAACCCGATGAATGTAACTTAATTTCATTAATTTCGCTGAATTTAGTGAAATTAAGTTAGTTTCGATGAACCCGATGAATGTAACTTAATTTCATTAATTTCGATGAATTTAGTGAAATTAAGTTAGTTTGGATGAACCCGATGAATGTAACTTAATTTCATCAATTTCGATGAATTTAGTGAAATTAAGTTAGTTTCGATGAACCCGATGAATGTAACTTAATTTCATTAATTTCGATGAATTTCGTGAAATTAAGTTAGTTTGGATGAACCCGATGAATGTAACTTAATTTCATTAATTTCGCTGAATTTAGTGAAATTAAGTTAGTTTGGATGAACCCGATGAATGTAACTTAATTTCATTAATTTCGCTGAATTTAGTGAAATTAAGTTAGTTTGGATGAACCCGATGAATGTAACTTAATTTCATTAATTTCGCTGAATTTAGTGAAATTAAGTTAGTTTGGATGAACCCGATGAATGTAACTTAATTTCATCAATTTCGATGAATTTAGTGAAATTAAGTTAGTTTCGATGAACCCGATGAATGTAACTTAATTTCATTAATTTCGATGAATTTCGTGAAATTAAGTTAGTTTGGATGAACCCGATGAATGAAAGTTACATTCATCGGGTTCATCGAAACTAACTTAATTTCACGAAATTCATCGAAATTAATGAAATTAAGTTACATTCATCGGGTTCATCCAAATTAACTTAATTTCACTAAATTCATCGAAATTGATGAAATTAAGTTACATTCATCGGGTTCATCCAAACTAACTTAATTTCACTAAATTCATCGAAATTGATGAAATTAAGTTACATTCATCGGGTTCATCCAAATTAACTTAATTTCACGAAATTCATCGAAATTAATGAAATTAAGTTACATTCATCGGGTTCATCGAAACTAACTTAATTTCACGAAATTCATCGAAATTGATGAAATTAAGTTACATTCATCGGGTTCATCCAAACTAACTTAATTTCACTAAATTCATCGAAATTGATGAAATTAAGTTACATTCATCGGGTTCATCGAAACTAACTTAATTTCACGAAATTCATCGAAATTAATGAAATTAAGTTACATTCATCGGGTTCATCGAAACTAACTTAATTTCACGAAATTCATCGAAATTAATGAAATTAAGTTACATTCATCGGGTTCATCCAAACTAACTTAATTTCACTAAATTCAGCAAAATTAATGAAATTAAGTTACATTCATCGGGTTCATCGAAACTAACTTAATTTCACTAAATTCAGCGAAATTAATGAAATTAAGTTACATTCATCGGGTTCATCCAAACTAACTTAATTTCACTAAATTCAGCGAAATTAATGAAATTAAGTTACATTCATCGGGTTCATCCAAACTAACTTAATTTCACTAAATTCAGCGAAATTAATGAAATTAAGTTACATTCATCGGGTTCATCCAAACTAACTTAATTTCACTAAATTCAGCGAAATTAATGAAATTAAGTTACATTCATCGGGTTCATCCAAACTAACTTAATTTCACTAAATTCAGCGAAATTAATGAAATTAAGTTACATTCATCGGGTTCATCCAAACTAACTTAATTTCACTAAATTCATCGAAATTAATGAAATTAAGTTACATTCATCGGGTTCATCGAAACTAACTTAATTTCACGAAATTCATCGAAATTGATGAAATTAAGTTACATTCATCGGGTTCATCCAAACTAACTTAATTTCACTAAATTCAGCGAAATTGATGAAATTAAGTTACATTCATCGGGTTCATCCAAACTAACTTAATTTCACTAAATTCAGCGAAATTAATGAAATTAAGTTACATTCATCGGGTTCATCCAAACTAACTTAATTTCACTAAATTCATCGAAATTAATGAAATTAAGTTACATTCATCGGGTTCATCGAAACTAACTTAATTTCACGAAATTCAGCGAAATTAATGAAATTAAGTTACATTCATCGGGTTCATCCAAACTAACTTAATTTCACTAAATTCAGCGAAATCAATGAAATTAAGTTACATTCATCGGGTTCATCCAAACTAACTTAATTTCACTAAATTCAGCAAAATTAATGAAATTAAGTTACATTCATCGGGTTCATCGAAACTAACTTAATTTCACTAAATTCAGCGAAATTAATGAAATTAAGTTACATTCATCGGGTTCATCCAAACTAACTTAATTTCACTAAATTCAGCGAAATTAATGAAATTAAGTTACATTCATCGGGTTCATCCAAACTAACTTAATTTCACTAAATTCAGCGAAATTAATGAAATTAAGTTACATTCATCGGGTTCATCCAAACTAACTTAATTTCACTAAATTCAGCGAAATTAATGAAATTAAGTTACATTCATCGGGTTCATCCAAACTAACTTAATTTCACGAAATGCAGCGAAATTAATGAAATTAAGTTACATTCATCGGGTTCATCGAAACTAACTTAATTTCACTAAATTCAGCGAAATTAATGAAATTAAGTTACATTCATCGGGTTCATCCAAACTAACTTAATTTCACTAAATTCAGCGAAATTAATGAAATTAAGTTACATTCATCGGGTTCATCCAAACTAACTTAATTTCACTAAATTCAGCGAAATTAATGAAATTAAGTTACATTCATCGGGTTCATCGAAACTAACTTAATTTCACTAAATTCAGCGAAATTAATGAAATTAAGTTACATTCATCGGGTTCATCCAAACTAACTTAATTTCACTAAATTCAGCGAAATTAATGAAATTAAGTTACATTCATCGGGTTCATCCAAACTAACTTAATTTCACGAAATTCAGCGAAATTAATGAAATTAAGTTACATTCATCGGGTTCATCCAAACTAACTTAATTTCACTAAATTCAGCGAAATTAATGAAATTAAGTTACATTCATCGGGTTCATCCAAACTAACTTAATTTCACTAAATTCAGCGAAATTAATGAAATTAAGTTACATTCATCGGGTTCATCCAAACTAACTTAATTTCACTAAATTCAGCGAAATTAATGAAATTAAGTTACATTCATCGGGTTCATCCAAACTAACTTAATTTCACTAAATTCAGCGAAATTAATGAAATTAAGTTACATTCATCGGGTTCATCCAAACTAACTTAATTTCACTAAATTCAGCGAAATTAATGAAATTAAGTTACATTCATCGGGTTCATCGAAACTAACTTAATTTCACTAAATTCATCGAAATTGATGAAATTAAGTTACATTCATCGGGTTCGTCGAAACTAACTTAATTTCACTAAATTCATCGAAATTGATGAAATTAAGTTACATTCATCGGGTTCATCCAAATTAACTTAATTTCACTAAATTCATCGAAATTAATGAAATTAAGTTACATTCATCGGGTTCATCCAAACTAACTTAATTTCACGAAATTCAGCGAAATTAATGAAATTAAGTTACATTCATCGGGTTCATCGAAACTAACTTAATTTCACTAAATTCAGCGAAATTAATGAAATTAAGTTACATTCATCGGGTTCATCCAAACTAACTTAATTTCACTAAATTCAGCGAAATTAATGAAATTAAGTTACATTCATCGGGTTCATCCAAACTAACTTAATTTCACTAAATTCAGCGAAATTAATGAAATTAAGTTACATTCATCGGGTTCATCCAAACTAACTTAATTTCACTAAATTCAGCGAAATTAATGAAATTAAGTTACATTCATCGGGTTCATCGAAACTAACTTAATTTCACTAAATTCATCGAAATTGATGAAATTAAGTTACATTCATCGGGTTCATCGAAACTAACTTAATTTCACTAAATTCATCGAAATTGATGAAATTAAGTTACATTCATCGGGTTCATCCAAATTAACTTAATTTCACTAAATTCATCGAAATTAATGAAATTAAGTTACATTCATCGGGTTCATCGAAACTAACTTAATTTCACGAAATTCATCGAAATTGATGAAATTAAGTTACATTCATCGGGTTCATCCAAACTAACTTAATTTCACTAAATTCAGCGAAATTAATGAAATTAAGTTACATTCATCGGGTTCATCGAAACTAACTTAATTTCACTAAATTCAGCGAAATTAATGAAATTAAGTTACATTCATCGGGTTCATCCAAACTAACTTAATTTCACTAAATTCAGCGAAATTAATGAAATTAAGTTACATTCATCGGGTTCATCCAAACTAACTTAATTTCACTAAATTCAGCGAAATTAATGAAATTAAGTTACATTCATCGGGTTCATCCAAACTAACTTAATTTCACTAAATTCAGCGAAATTAATGAAATTAAGTTACATTCATCGGGTTCATCCAAACTAACTTAATTTCACGAAATGCAGCGAAATTAATGAAATTAAGTTACATTCATCGGGTTCATCGAAACTAACTTAATTTCACTAAATTCAGCGAAATTAATGAAATTAAGTTACATTCATCGGGTTCATCCAAACTAACTTAATTTCACTAAATTCAGCGAAATTAATGAAATTAAGTTACATTCATCGGGTTCATCCAAACTAACTTAATTTCACTAAATTCAGCGAAATTAATGAAATTAAGTTACATTCATCGGGTTCATCGAAACTAACTTAATTTCACTAAATTCAGCGAAATTAATGAAATTAAGTTACATTCATCGGGTTCATCCAAACTAACTTAATTTCACTAAATTCAGCGAAATTAATGAAATTAAGTTACATTCATCGGGTTCATCCAAACTAACTTAATTTCACGAAATTCAGCGAAATTAATGAAATTAAGTTACATTCATCGGGTTCATCCAAACTAACTTAATTTCACTAAATTCAGCGAAATTAATGAAATTAAGTTACATTCATCGGGTTCATCCAAACTAACTTAATTTCACTAAATTCAGCGAAATTAATGAAATTAAGTTACATTCATCGGGTTCATCCAAACTAACTTAATTTCACTAAATTCAGCGAAATTAATGAAATTAAGTTACATTCATCGGGTTCATCCAAACTAACTTAATTTCACTAAATTCAGCGAAATTAATGAAATTAAGTTACATTCATCGGGTTCATCCAAACTAACTTAATTTCACTAAATTCAGCGAAATTAATGAAATTAAGTTACATTCATCGGGTTCATCGAAACTAACTTAATTTCACTAAATTCATCGAAATTGATGAAATTAAGTTACATTCATCGGGTTCGTCGAAACTAACTTAATTTCACTAAATTCATCGAAATTGATGAAATTAAGTTACATTCATCGGGTTCATCCAAATTAACTTAATTTCACTAAATTCATCGAAATTAATGAAATTAAGTTACATTCATCGGGTTCATCCAAACTAACTTAATTTCACGAAATTCAGCGAAATTAATGAAATTAAGTTACATTCATCGGGTTCATCGAAACTAACTTAATTTCACTAAATTCAGCGAAATTAATGAAATTAAGTTACATTCATCGGGTTCATCCAAACTAACTTAATTTCACTAAATTCAGCGAAATTAATGAAATTAAGTTACATTCATCGGGTTCATCCAAACTAACTTAATTTCACTAAATTCAGCGAAATTAATGAAATTAAGTTACATTCATCGGGTTCATCCAAACTAACTTAATTTCACTAAATTCAGCGAAATTAATGAAATTAAGTTACATTCATCGGGTTCATCGAAACTAACTTAATTTCACTAAATTCATCGAAATTGATGAAATTAAGTTACATTCATCGGGTTCATCGAAACTAACTTAATTTCACTAAATTCATCGAAATTGATGAAATTAAGTTACATTCATCGGGTTCATCCAAATTAACTTAATTTCACTAAATTCATCGAAATTAATGAAATTAAGTTACATTCATCGGGTTCATCGAAACTAACTTAATTTCACGAAATTCATCGAAATTGATGAAATTAAGTTACATTCATCGGGTTCATCCAAACTAACTTAATTTCACTAAATTCAGCGAAATTAATGAAATTAAGTTACATTCATCGGGTTCATCCAAACTAACTTAATTTCACTAAATTCAGCGAAATTAATGAAATTAAGTTACATTCATCGGGTTCATCCAAACTAACTTAATTTCACGAAATTCAGCGAAATTAATGAAATTAAGTTACATTCATCGGATTCATCCAAATTAACTTAATTTCACTAAATTCATCGAAATTGATGAAATTAAGTTACATTCATCGGGTTCATCCAAATTAACTTAATTTCACTAAATTCATCGAAATTGATGAAATTAAGTTACATTCATCGGGTTCATCGAAACTAACTTAATTTCACGAAATTCAGCGAAATTAATGAAATTAAGTTACATTCATCGGGTTCATCCAAACTAACTTAATTTCACTAAATTCAGCGAAATTAATGAAATTAAGTTACATTCATCGGGTTCATCCAAACTAACTTAATTTCACTAAATTCAGCGAAATTAATGAAATTAAGTTACATTCATCGGGTTCATCCAAACTAACTTAATTTCACTAAATTCAGCGAAATTAATGAAATTAAGTTACATTCATCGGGTTCATCCAAACTAACTTAATTTCACTAAATTCAGCGAAATTAATGAAATTAAGTTACATTCATCGGGTTCATCCAAACTAACTTAATTTCACTAAATTCAGCGAAATTAATGAAATTAAGTTACATTCATCGGGTTCATCGAAACTAACTTAATTTCACTAAATTCAGCGAAATTAATGAAATTAAGTTACATTCATCGGGTTCATCCAAACTAACTTAATTTCACTAAATTCAGCGAAATTAATGAAATTAAGTTACATTCATCGGGTTCATCGAAACTAACTTAATTTCACTAAATTCATCGAAATTGATGAAATTAAGTTACATTCATCGGGTTCATCGAAACTAACTTAATTTCACTAAATTCATCGAAATTGATGAAATTAAGTTACATTCATCGGGTTCATCCAAATTAACTTAATTTCACTAAATTCATCGAAATTAATGAAATTAAGTTACATTCATCGGGTTCATCGAAACTAACTTAATTTCACGAAATTCATCGAAATTGATGAAATTAAGTTACATTCATCGGGTTCATCCAAACTAACTTAATTTCACTAAATTCAGCGAAATTAATGAAATTAAGTTACATTCATCGGGTTCATCCAAACTAACTTAATTTCACGAAATTCAGCGAAATTAATGAAATTAAGTTACATTCATCGGGTTCATCGAAACTAACTTAATTTCACTAAATTCATCGAAATTGATGAAATTAAGTTACATTCATCGGGTTCATCGAAACTAACTTAATTTCACGAAATTCATCGAAATTGATGAAATTAAGTTACATTCATCGGGTTCATCCAAACTAACTTAATTTCACTAAATTCAGCGAAATTAATGAAATTAAGTTACATTCATCGGGTTCATCCAAATTAACTTAATTTCACTAAATTCATCGAAATTAATGAAATTAAGTTACATTCATCGGGTTCATCGAAACTAACTTAATTTCACGAAATTCAGCGAAATTAATGAAATTAAGTTACATTCATCGGGTTCATCCAAACTAACTTAATTTCACTAAATTCAGCGAAATTAATGAAATTAAGTTACATTCATCGGGTTCATCCAAACTAACTTAATTTCACGAAATTCAGCGAAATTAATGAAATTAAGTTACATTCATCGGGTTCATCGAAACTAACTTAATTTCACTAAATTCATCGAAATTGATGAAATTAAGTTACATTCATCGGGTTCATCGAAACTAACTTAATTTCACTAAATTCATCGAAATTAATGAAATTAAGTTACATTCATCGGGTTCATCGAAACTAACTTAATTTCACGAAATTCATCGAAATTAATGAAATTAAGTTACATTCATCGGGTTCATCGAAACTAACTTAATTTCACTAAATTCATCGAAATTGATGAAATTAAGTTACATTCATCGGGTTCATCGAAACTAACTTAATTTCACGAAATTCAGCGAAATTAATGAAATTAAGTTACATTCATCGGGTTCATCCAAACTAACTTAATTTCACTAAATTCAGCGAAATTAATGAAATTAAGTTACATTCATCGGGTTCATCCAAACTAACTTAATTTCACGAAATTCAGCGAAATTAATGAAATTAAGTTACATTCATCGGGTTCATCCAAATTAACTTAATTTCACTAAATTCATCGAAATTAATGAAATTAAGTTACATTCATCGGGTTCATCGAAACTAACTTAATTTCACGAAATTCATCGAAATTAATGAAATTAAGTTACATTCATCGGGTTCATCGAAACTAACTTAATTTCACTAAATTCATCGAAATTGATGAAATTAAGTTACATTCATCGGGTTCATCGAAACTAACTTAATTTCACGAAATTCAGCGAAATTAATGAAATTAAGTTACATTCATCGGGTTCATCCAAACTAACTTAATTTCACTAAATTCAGCGAAATTAATGAAATTAAGTTACATTCATCGGGTTCATCCAAACTAACTTAATTTCACGAAATTCAGCGAAATTAATGAAATTAAGTTACATTCATCGGGTTCATCGAAACTAACTTAATTTCACTAAATTCATCGAAATTGATGAAATTAAGTTACATTCATCGGGTTCATCGAAACTAACTTAATTTCACGAAATTCATCGAAATTGATGAAATTAAGTTACATTCATCGGGTTCATCCAAACTAACTTAATTTCACTAAATTCAGCGAAATTAATGAAATTAAGTTACATTCATCGGGTTCATCCAAATTAACTTAATTTCACTAAATTCATCGAAATTGATGAAATTAAGTTACATTCATCGGGTTCATCCAAACTAACTTAATTTCACTAAATTCATCGAAATTGATGAAATTAAGTTACATTCATCGGGTTCATCCAAATTAACTTAATTTCACGAAATTCATCGAAATTAATGAAATTAAGTTACATTCATCGGGTTCATCGAAACTAACTTAATTTCACTAAATTCATCGAAATTGATGAAATTAAGTTACATTCATCGGGTTCATCGAAACTAACTTAATTTCACGAAATTCATCGAAATTAATGAAATTAAGTTACATTCATCGGGTTCATCCAAACTAACTTAATTTCATTAAATTCAGCGAAATTAATGAAATTAAGTTACATTCATCAGGTTCATCCAAACTAACTTAATTTCATTAAATTCAGCGAAATTAATGAAATTAAGTTACATTCATCGGGTTCATCGAAACTAACTTAATTTCACTAAATTCATCGAAATTGATGAAATTAAGTTACATTCATCGGGTTCATCGAAACTAACTTAATTTCACGAAATTCATCGAAATTGATGAAATTAAGTTACATTCATCGGGTTCATCCAAACTAACTTAATTTCACTAAATTCAGCGAAATTAATGAAATTAAGTTACATTCATCGGGTTCATCCAAATTAACTTAATTTCACTAAATTCATCGAAATTGATGAAATTAAGTTACATTCATCGGGTTCATCCAAACTAACTTAATTTCACTAAATTCATCGAAATTGATGAAATTAAGTTACATTCATCGGGTTCATCCAAATTAACTTAATTTCACGAAATTCATCGAAATTAATGAAATTAAGTTACATTCATCGGGTTCATCGAAACTAACTTAATTTCACTAAATTCATCGAAATTGATGAAATTAAGTTACATTCATCGGGTTCATCGAAACTAACTTAATTTCACGAAATTCATCGAAATTAATGAAATTAAGTTACATTCATCGGGTTCATCCAAACTAACTTAATTTCATTAAATTCAGCGAAATTAATGAAATTAAGTTACATTCATCAGGTTCATCCAAACTAACTTAATTTCATTAAATTCAGCGAAATTAATGAAATTAAGTTACATTCATCGGGTTCATCCAAACTAACTTAATTTCACTAAATTCATCGAAATTGATGAAATTAAGTTACATTCATCGGGTTCATCCAAATTAACTTAATTTCACTAAATTCATCGAAATTAATGAAATTAAGTTACATTCATCGGGTTCATCGAAACTAACTTAATTTCACTAAATTCATCGAAATTGATGAAATTAAGTTACATTCATCGGGTTCATCCAAACTAACTTAATTTCACTAAATTCAGCGAAATTAATGAAATTAAGTTACATTCATCGGGTTCATCCAAACTAACTTAATTTCACTAAATTCAGCGAAATTAATGAAATTAAGTTACATTCATCGGGTTCATCCAAACTAACTTAATTTCACGAAATTCAGCGAAATTAATGAAATTAAGTTACATTCATCGGGTTCATCGAAACTAACTTAATTTCACTAAATTCAGCGAAATTAATGAAATTAAGTTACATTCATCGGGTTCATCCAAACTAACTTAATTTCACTAAATTCAGCGAAATTAATGAAATTAAGTTACATTCATCGGGTTCATCCAAACTAACTTAATTTCACTAAATTCAGCGAAATTGATGAAATTAAGTTACATTCATCGGGTTCATCCAAACTAACTTAATTTCACGAAATTCATCGAAATTGATGAAATTAAGTTACATTCATCGGGTTCATCGAAACTAACTTAATTTCACGAAATTCATCGAAATTAATGAAATTAAGTTACATTCATCGGGTTCATCCAAACTAACTTAATTTCATTAAATTCAGCGAAATTAATGAAATTAAGTTACATTCATCAGGTTCATCCAAACTAACTTAATTTCATTAAATTCAGCGAAATTAATGAAATTAAGTTACATTCATCGGGTTCATCCAAACTAACTTAATTTCACTAAATTCATCGAAATTGATGAAATTAAGTTACATTCATCGGGTTCATCCAAATTAACTTAATTTCACTAAATTCAGCGAAATTGATGAAATTAAGTTACATTCATCGGGTTCATCCAAACTAACTTAATTTCACGAAATTCAGCGAAATTAATGAAATTAAGTTACATTCATCGGGTTCATCCAAACTAACTTAATTTCACTAAATTCAGCGAAATTAATGAAATTAAGTTACATTCATCGGGTTCATCCAAACTAACTTAATTTCATTAATTTCGCTGAATTTAGTGAAATTAAGTTAGTTTGGATGAACCCGATGAATGTAACTTAATTTCATTAATTTCGCTGAATTTAGTGAAATTAAGTTAGTTTGGATGAACCCGATGAATGTAACTTAATTTCATTAATTTCGCTGAATTTCGTGAAATTAAGTTAGTTTGGATGAACCCGATGAATGTAACTTAATTTCATCAATTTCGCTGAATTTAGTGAAATTAAGTTAATTTGGATGAACCCGATGAATGTAACTTAATTTCATCAATTTCGATGAATTTAGTGAAATTAAGTTAGTTTGGATGAACCCGATGAATGTAACTTAATTTCATTAATTTCGCTGAATTTAATGAAATTAAGTTAGTTTGGATGAACCTGATGAATGTAACTTAATTTCATTAATTTCGCTGAATTTAATGAAATTAAGTTAGTTTGGATGAACCCGATGAATGTAACTTAATTTCATTAATTTCGATGAATTTCGTGAAATTAAGTTAGTTTCGATGAACCCGATGAATGTAACTTAATTTCATCAATTTCGATGAATTTCGTGAAATTAAGTTAGTTTGGATGAACCCGATGAATGTAACTTAATTTCATCAATTTCGCTGAATTTAGTGAAATTAAGTTAGTTTGGATGAACCCGATGAATGTAACTTAATTTCATTAATTTCGCTGAATTTAGTGAAATTAAGTTAGTTTGGATGAACCCGATGAATGTAACTTAATTTCATTAATTTCGCTGAATTTAGTGAAATTAAGTTAGTTTCGATGAACCCGATGAATGTAACTTAATTTCATTAATTTCGCTGAATTTCGTGAAATTAAGTTAGTTTGGATGAACCCGATGAATGTAACTTAATTTCATTAATTTCGCTGAATTTAGTGAAATTAAGTTAGTTTGGATGAACCCGATGAATGTAACTTAATTTCATTAATTTCGCTGAATTTAGTGAAATTAAGTTAGTTTGGATGAACCCGATGAATGTAACTTAATTTCATCAATTTCGATGAATTTAGTGAAATTAAGTTAGTTTCGATGAACCCGATGAATGTAACTTAATTTCATTAATTTCGATGAATTTAGTGAAATTAAGTTAATTTGGATGAACCCGATGAATGTAACTTAATTTCATCAATTTCGATGAATTTAGTGAAATTAAGTTAGTTTGGATGAACCCGATGAATGTAACTTAATTTCATTAATTTCGCTGAATTTAATGAAATTAAGTTAGTTTGGATGAACCTGATGAATGTAACTTAATTTCATTAATTTCGCTGAATTTAATGAAATTAAGTTAGTTTGGATGAACCCGATGAATGTAACTTAATTTCATTAATTTCGATGAATTTCGTGAAATTAAGTTAGTTTCGATGAACCCGATGAATGTAACTTAATTTCATCAATTTCGATGAATTTAGTGAAATTAAGTTAGTTTCGATGAACCCGATGAATGTAACTTAATTTCATTAATTTCGATGAATTTCGTGAAATTAAGTTAATTTGGATGAACCCGATGAATGTAACTTAATTTCATCAATTTCGATGAATTTAGTGAAATTAAGTTAGTTTGGATGAACCCGATGAATGTAACTTAATTTCATCAATTTCGATGAATTTAGTGAAATTAAGTTAATTTGGATGAACCCGATGAATGTAACTTAATTTCATTAATTTCGCTGAATTTAGTGAAATTAAGTTAGTTTGGATGAACCCGATGAATGTAACTTAATTTCATCAATTTCGATGAATTTCGTGAAATTAAGTTAGTTTCGATGAACCCGATGAATGTAACTTAATTTCATCAATTTCGATGAATTTAGTGAAATTAAGTTAGTTTCGATGAACCCGATGAATGTAACTTAATTTCATTAATTTCGCTGAATTTAATGAAATTAAGTTAGTTTGGATGAACCTGATGAATGTAACTTAATTTCATTAATTTCGCTGAATTTAATGAAATTAAGTTAGTTTGGATGAACCCGATGAATGTAACTTAATTTCATTAATTTCGATGAATTTCGTGAAATTAAGTTAGTTTCGATGAACCCGATGAATGTAACTTAATTTCATCAATTTCGATGAATTTAGTGAAATTAAGTTAGTTTCGATGAACCCGATGAATGTAACTTAATTTCATTAATTTCGATGAATTTCGTGAAATTAAGTTAATTTGGATGAACCCGATGAATGTAACTTAATTTCATCAATTTCGATGAATTTAGTGAAATTAAGTTAGTTTGGATGAACCCGATGAATGTAACTTAATTTCATCAATTTCGATGAATTTAGTGAAATTAAGTTAATTTGGATGAACCCGATGAATGTAACTTAATTTCATTAATTTCGCTGAATTTAGTGAAATTAAGTTAGTTTGGATGAACCCGATGAATGTAACTTAATTTCATCAATTTCGATGAATTTCGTGAAATTAAGTTAGTTTCGATGAACCCGATGAATGTAACTTAATTTCATCAATTTCGATGAATTTAGTGAAATTAAGTTAGTTTCGATGAACCCGATGAATGTAACTTAATTTCATTAATTTCGCTGAATTTCGTGAAATTAAGTTAGTTTGGATGAACCCGATGAATGTAACTTAATTTCATTAATTTCGCTGAATTTAGTGAAATTAAGTTAGTTTGGATGAACCCGATGAATGTAACTTAATTTCATTAATTTCGCTGAATTTCGTGAAATTAAGTTAGTTTCGATGAACCCGATGAATGTAACTTAATTTCATCAATTTCGATGAATTTAGTGAAATTAAGTTAGTTTCGATGAACCCGATGAATGTAACTTAATTTCATTAATTTCGATGAATTTCGTGAAATTAAGTTAGTTTCGATGAACCCGATGAATGTAACTTAATTTCATTAATTTCGATGAATTTAGTGAAATTAAGTTAATTTGGATGAACCCGATGAATGTAACTTAATTTCATTAATTTCGCTGAATTTCGTGAAATTAAGTTAGTTTGGATGAACCCGATGAATGTAACTTAATTTCATTAATTTCGCTGAATTTAGTGAAATTAAGTTAGTTTGGATGAACCCGATGAATGTAACTTAATTTCATTAATTTCGCTGAATTTCGTGAAATTAAGTTAGTTTCGATGAACCCGATGAATGTAACTTAATTTCATCAATTTCGATGAATTTAGTGAAATTAAGTTAGTTTCGATGAACCCGATGAATGTAACTTAATTTCATTAATTTCGATGAATTTCGTGAAATTAAGTTAGTTTCGATGAACCCGATGAATGTAACTTAATTTCATTAATTTCGATGAATTTAGTGAAATTAAGTTAGTTTCGATGAACCCGATGAATGTAACTTAATTTCATCAATTTCGATGAATTTAGTGAAATTAAGTTAGTTTCGATGAACCCGATGAATGTAACTTAATTTCATTAATTTCGCTGAATTTCGTGAAATTAAGTTAGTTTGGATGAACCCGATGAATGTAACTTAATTTCATTAATTTCGCTGAATTTAGTGAAATTAAGTTAGTTTGGATGAACCCGATGAATGTAACTTAATTTCATTAATTTCGCTGAATTTCGTGAAATTAAGTTAGTTTCGATGAACCCGATGAATGTAACTTAATTTCATTAATTTCGATGAATTTAGTGAAATTAAGTTAATTTGGATGAACCCGATGAATGTAACTTAATTTCATTAATTTCGCTGAATTTAGTGAAATTAAGTTAGTTTGGATGAACCCGATGAATGTAACTTAATTTCATCAATTTCGATGAATTTCGTGAAATTAAGTTAGTTTCGATGAACCCGATGAATGTAACTTAATTTCATCAATTTCGATGAATTTAGTGAAATTAAGTTAGTTTCGATGAACCCGATGAATGTA
This sequence comes from Thereva nobilitata, assembly GCA_963855945.1. Classification (NCBI taxonomy): domain Eukaryota; kingdom Metazoa; phylum Arthropoda; class Insecta; order Diptera; family Therevidae; genus Thereva; species Thereva nobilitata. The sequence continues at coordinate 3,409,061 of OY979699.1, forward strand.
ACTTAATTTCATTAATTTCGCTGAATTTCGTGAAATTAAGTTAGTTTGGATGAACCCGATGAATGTAACTTAATTTCATCAATTTCGATGAATTTCGTGAAATTAAGTTAGTTTCGATGAACCCGATGAATGTAACTTAATTTCATTAATTTCGATGAATTTAGTGAAATTAAGTTAATTTGGATGAACCCGATGAATGTAACTTAATTTCATCAATTTCGATGAATTTAGTGAAATTAAGTTAGTTTCGATGAACCCGATGAATGTAACTTAATTTCATCAATTTCGATGACTTTAGTGAAATTAAGTTAGTTTCGATGAACCCGATGAATGTAACTTAATTTCATTAATTTCGCTGAATTTAGTGAAATTAAGTTAGTTTGGATGAACCCGATGAATGTAACTTAATTTCATTAATTTCGCTGAATTTAGTGAAATTAAGTTAGTTTCGATGAACCCGATGAATGTAACTTAATTTCATTAATTTCGCTGAATTTAGTGAAATTAAGTTAGTTTGGATGAACCCGATGAATGTAACTTAATTTCATTAATTTCGCTGAATTTAGTGAAATTAAGTTAGTTTGGATGAACCCGATGAATGTAACTTAATTTCATTAATTTCGCTGAATTTAGTGAAATTAAGTTAGTTTGGATGAACCCGATGAATGTAACTTAATTTCATTAATTTCGCTGAATTTAGTGAAATTAAGTTAGTTTGGATGAACCCGATGAATGTAACTTAATTTCATTAATTTCGCTGAATTTAGTGAAATTAAGTTAGTTTGGATGAACCCGATGAATGTAACTTAATTTCATTAATTTCGCTGAATTTCGTGAAATTAAGTTAGTTTCGATGAACCCGATGAATGTAACTTAATTTCATCAATTTCGATGAATTTAGTGAAATTAAGTTAATTTGGATGAACCCGATGAATGTAACTTAATTTCATCAATTTCGATGAATTTAGTGAAATTAAGTTAATTTGGATGAACCCGATGAATGTAACTTAATTTCATTAATTTCGCTGAATTTCGTGAAATTAAGTTAGTTTGGATGAACCCGATGAATGTAACTTAATTTCATTAATTTCGCTGAATTTAGTGAAATTAAGTTAGTTTGGATGAACCCGATGAATGTAACTTAATTTCATTAATTTCGCTGAATTTAGTGAAATTAAGTTAGTTTGGATGAACCCGATGAATGTAACTTAATTTCATCAATTTCGATGAATTTCGTGAAATTAAGTTAGTTTCGATGAACCCGATGAATGTAACTTAATTTCATTAATTTCGATGAATTTAGTGAAATTAAGTTAATTTGGATGAACCCGATGAATGTAACTTAATTTCATCAATTTCGATGAATTTAGTGAAATTAAGTTAGTTTCGATGAACCCGATGAATGTAACTTAATTTCATCAATTTCGATGAATTTAGTGAAATTAAGTTAGTTTCGATGAACCCGATGAATGTAACTTAATTTCATTAATTTCGCTGAATTTAGTGAAATTAAGTTAGTTTGGATGAACCCGATGAATGTAACTTAATTTCATTAATTTCGCTGAATTTAGTGAAATTAAGTTAGTTTGGATGAACCCGATGAATGTAACTTAATTTCATTAATTTCGCTGAATTTAGTGAAATTAAGTTAGTTTGGATGAACCCGATGAATGTAACTTAATTTCATTAATTTCGCTGAATTTAGTGAAATTAAGTTAGTTTCGATGAACCCGATGAATGTAACTTAATTTCATTAATTTCGCTGAATTTCGTGAAATTAAGTTAGTTTGGATGAACCCGATGAATGTAACTTAATTTCATTAATTTCGATGAATTTAGTGAAATTAAGTTAATTTGGATGAACCCGATGAATGTAACTTAATTTCATCAATTTCGATGAATTTAGTGAAATTAAGTTAGTTTCGACGAACCCGATGAATGTAACTTAATTTCATCAATTTCGATGAATTTAGTGAAATTAAGTTAGTTTCGATGAACCCGATGAATGTAACTTAATTTCATTAATTTCGCTGAATTTAGTGAAATTAAGTTAGTTTGGATGAACCCGATGAATGTAACTTAATTTCATTAATTTCGCTGAATTTAGTGAAATTAAGTTAGTTTGGATGAACCCGATGAATGTAACTTAATTTCATTAATTTCGCTGAATTTAGTGAAATTAAGTTAGTTTGGATGAACCCGATGAATGTAACTTAATTTCATTAATTTCGCTGAATTTAGTGAAATTAAGTTAGTTTGGATGAACCCGATGAATGTAACTTAATTTCATTAATTTCGCTGAATTTAGTGAAATTAAGTTAGTTTGGATGAACCCGATGAATGTAACTTAATTTCATTAATTTCGCTGAATTTCGTGAAATTAAGTTAGTTTGGATGAACCCGATGAATGTAACTTAATTTCATTAATTTCGCTGAATTTAGTGAAATTAAGTTAGTTTGGATGAACCCGATGAATGTAACTTAATTTCATTAATTTCGCTGAATTTAGTGAAATTAAGTTAGTTTCGATGAACCCGATGAATGTAACTTAATTTCATTAATTTCGCTGAATTTAGTGAAATTAAGTTAGTTTGGATGAACCCGATGAATGTAACTTAATTTCATTAATTTCGCTGAATTTAGTGAAATTAAGTTAGTTTGGATGAACCCGATGAATGTAACTTAATTTCATTAATTTCGCTGAATTTAGTGAAATTAAGTTAGTTTCGATGAACCCGATGAATGTAACTTAATTTCATTAATTTCGCTGCATTTCGTGAAATTAAGTTAGTTTGGATGAACCCGATGAATGTAACTTAATTTCATTAATTTCGCTGAATTTAGTGAAATTAAGTTAGTTTGGATGAACCCGATGAATGTAACTTAATTTCATTAATTTCGCTGAATTTAGTGAAATTAAGTTAGTTTGGATGAACCCGATGAATGTAACTTAATTTCATTAATTTCGCTGAATTTAGTGAAATTAAGTTAGTTTGGATGAACCCGATGAATGTAACTTAATTTCATTAATTTCGCTGAATTTAGTGAAATTAAGTTAGTTTCGATGAACCCGATGAATGTAACTTAATTTCATTAATTTTGCTGAATTTAGTGAAATTAAGTTAGTTTGGATGAACCCGATGAATGTAACTTAATTTCATTGATTTCGCTGAATTTAGTGAAATTAAGTTAGTTTGGATGAACCCGATGAATGTAACTTAATTTCATTAATTTCGCTGAATTTCGTGAAATTAAGTTAGTTTCGATGAACCCGATGAATGTAACTTAATTTCATTAATTTCGATGAATTTAGTGAAATTAAGTTAGTTTGGATGAACCCGATGAATGTAACTTAATTTCATTAATTTCGCTGAATTTAGTGAAATTAAGTTAGTTTGGATGAACCCGATGAATGTAACTTAATTTCATTAATTTCGCTGAATTTAGTGAAATTAAGTTAGTTTGGATGAACCCGATGAATGTAACTTAATTTCATCAATTTCGATGAATTTCGTGAAATTAAGTTAGTTTCGATGAACCCGATGAATGTAACTTAATTTCATTAATTTCGATGAATTTAGTGAAATTAAGTTAGTTTGGATGAACCCGATGAATGTAACTTAATTTCATTAATTTCGCTGAATTTAGTGAAATTAAGTTAGTTTGGATGAACCCGATGAATGTAACTTAATTTCATTAATTTCGCTGAATTTAGTGAAATTAAGTTAGTTTGGATGAACCCGATGAATGTAACTTAATTTCATTAATTTCGCTGAATTTAGTGAAATTAAGTTAGTTTGGATGAACCCGATGAATGTAACTTAATTTCATTAATTTCGCTGAATTTAGTGAAATTAAGTTAGTTTGGATGAACCCGATGAATGTAACTTAATTTCATTAATTTCGCTGAATTTAGTGAAATTAAGTTAGTTTCGATGAACCCGATGAATGTAACTTAATTTCATTAATTTTGCTGAATTTAGTGAAATTAAGTTAGTTTGGATGAACCCGATGAATGTAACTTAATTTCATTAATTTCGATGAATTTCGTGAAATTAAGTTAGTTTCGATGAACCCGATGAATGTAACTTAATTTCATTAATTTCGATGAATTTCGTGAAATTAAGTTAGTTTCGATGAACCCGATGAATGTAACTTAATTTCATCAATTTCGATGAATTTAGTGAAATTAAGTTAGTTTCGATGAACCCGATGAATGTAACTTAATTTCATCAATTTCGATGAATTTCGTGAAATTAAGTTAGTTTCGATGAACCCGATGAATGTAACTTAATTTCATTAATTTCGATGAATTTCGTGAAATTAAGTTAATTTGGATGAACCCGATGAATGTAACTTAATTTCATCAATTTCGATGAATTTAGTGAAATTAAGTTAGTTTGGATGAACCCGATGAATGTAACTTAATTTCATCAATTTCGATGAATTTAGTGAAATTAAGTTAATTTGGATGAACCCGATGAATGTAACTTAATTTCATTAATTTCGATGAATTTCGTGAAATTAAGTTAGTTTCGATGAACCCGATGAATGTAACTTAATTTCATTAATTTCGATGAATTTCGTGAAATTAAGTTAGTTTCGATGAACCCGATGAATGTAACTTAATTTCATCAATTTCGATGAATTTAGTGAAATTAAGTTAGTTTCGATGAACCCGATGAATGTAACTTAATTTCATCAATTTCGATGAATTTCGTGAAATTAAGTTAGTTTCGATGAACCCGATGAATGTAACTTAATTTCATTAATTTCGATGAATTTAGTGAAATTAAGTTAATTTGGATGAACCCGATGAATGTAACTTAATTTCATCAATTTCGATGAATTTAGTGAAATTAAGTTAGTTTCGATGAACCCGATGAATGTAACTTAATTTCATCAATTTCGATGAATTTAGTGAAATTAAGTTAGTTTCGATGAACCCGATGAATGTAACTTAATTTCATTAATTTCGCTGAATTTAGTGAAATTAAGTTAGTTTGGATGAACCCGATGAATGTAACTTAATTTCATTAATTTCGCTGAATTTAGTGAAATTAAGTTAGTTTGGATGAACCCGATGAATGTAACTTAATTTCATTAATTTCGCTGAATTTAGTGAAATTAAGTTAGTTTGGATGAACCCGATGAATGTAACTTAATTTCATTAATTTCGCTGAATTTAGTGAAATTAAGTTAGTTTGGATGAACCCGATGAATGTAACTTAATTTCATTAATTTCGCTGAATTTAGTGAAATTAAGTTAGTTTGGATGAACCCGATGAATGTAACTTAATTTCATTAATTTCGCTGAATTTAGTGAAATTAAGTTAGTTTGGATGAACCCGATGAATGTAACTTAATTTCATTAATTTCGCTGAATTTAGTGAAATTAAGTTAGTTTGGATGAACCCGATGAATGTAACTTAATTTCATTAATTTCGCTGAATTTAGTGAAATTAAGTTAGTTTGGATGAACCCGATGAATGTAACTTAATTTCATTAATTTCGCTGAATTTAGTGAAATTAAGTTAGTTTGGATGAACCCGATGAATGTAACTTAATTTCATTAATTTCGCTGAATTTAGTGAAATTAAGTTAGTTTCGATGAACCCGATGAATGTAACTTAATTTCATTAATTTCGCTGAATTTAGTGAAATTAAGTTAGTTTGGATGAACCCGATGAATGTAACTTAATTTCATTAATTTCGCTGAATTTAGTGAAATTAAGTTAGTTTGGATGAACCCGATGAATGTAACTTAATTTCATTAATTTCGCTGAATTTAGTGAAATTAAGTTAGTTTCGATGAACCCGATGAATGTAACTTAATTTCATTAATTTCGCTGAATTTAGTGAAATTAAGTTAGTTTGGATGAACCCGATGAATGTAACTTAATTTCATTAATTTCGCTGAATTTAGTGAAATTAAGTTAGTTTGGATGAACCCGATGAATGTAACTTAATTTCATTAATTTCGCTGAATTTAGTGAAATTAAGTTAGTTTGGATGAACCCGATGAATGTAACTTAATTTCATTAATTTCGCTGAATTTAGTGAAATTAAGTTAGTTTGGATGAACCCGATGAATGTAACTTAATTTCATTAATTTCGCTGAATTTAGTGAAATTAAGTTAGTTTGGATGAACCCGATGAATGTAACTTAATTTCATTAATTTCGCTGAATTTCGTGAAATTAAGTTAGTTTGGATGAACCCGATGAATGTAACTTAATTTCATTAATTTCGATGAATTTAGTGAAATTAAGTTAGTTTGGATGAACCCGATGAATGTAACTTAATTTCATTAATTTCGCTGAATTTAGTGAAATTAAGTTAGTTTCGATGAACCCGATGAATGTAACTTAATTTCATTAATTTCGCTGAATTTAGTGAAATTAAGTTAGTTTGGATGAACCCGATGAATGTAACTTAATTTCATTAATTTCGCTGAATTTAGTGAAATTAAGTTAGTTTGGATGAACCCGATGAATGTAACTTAATTTCATTAATTTCGCTGAATTTAGTGAAATTAAGTTAGTTTCGATGAACCCGATGAATGTAACTTAATTTCATTAATTTCGCTGAATTTCGTGAAATTAAGTTAGTTTGGATGAACCCGATGAATGTAACTTAATTTCATTAATTTCGATGAATTTCGTGAAATTAAGTTAGTTTGGATGAACCCGATGAATGTAACTTAATTTCATTAATTTCGCTGAATTTAGTGAAATTAAGTTAGTTTGGATGAACCCGATGAATGTAACTTAATTTCATTAATTTCGCTGAATTTAGTGAAATTAAGTTAGTTTGGATGAACCCGATGAATGTAACTTAATTTCATTAATTTCGCTGAATTTAGTGAAATTAAGTTAGTTTGGATGAACCCGATGAATGTAACTTAATTTCATTAATTTCGCTGAATTTAGTGAAATTAAGTTAGTTTGGATGAACCCGATGAATGTAACTTAATTTCATTAATTTCGCTGAATTTAGTGAAATTAAGTTAGTTTGGATGAACCCGATGAATGTAACTTAATTTCATTAATTTCGCTGAATTTAGTGAAATTAAGTTAGTTTGGATGAACCCGATGAATGTAACTTAATTTCATTAATTTCGCTGAATTTAGTGAAATTAAGTTAGTTTGGATGAACCCGATGAATGTAACTTAATTTCATTAATTTCGCTGAATTTAGTGAAATTAAGTTAGTTTGGATGAACCCGATGAATGTAACTTAATTTCATTAATTTCGCTGAATTTAGTGAAATTAAGTTAGTTTGGATGAACCCGATGAATGTAACTTAATTTCATTAATTTCGCTGAATTTAGTGAAATTAAGTTAGTTTGGATGAACCCGATGAATGTAACTTAATTTCATTAATTTCGCTGAATTTCGTGAAATTAAGTTAGTTTGGATGAACCCGATGAATGTAACTTAATTTCATTAATTTCGCTGAATTTAGTGAAATTAAGTTAGTTTGGATGAACCCGATGAATGTAACTTAATTTCATTAATTTCGCTGAATTTAGTGAAATTAAGTTAGTTTCGATGAACCCGATGAATGTTACTTAATTTCATTAATTTCGCTGAATTTAGTGAAATTAAGTTAGTTTGGATGAACCCGATGAATGTAACTTAATTTCATTAATTTCGCTGAATTTAGTGAAATTAAGTTAATTTGGATGAACCCGATGAATGTAACTTAATTTCATTAATTTCGCTGAATTTCGTGAAATTAAGTTAGTTTCGATGAACCCGATGAATGTAACTTAATTTCATTAATTTCGCTGAATTTAGTGAAATTAAGTTAGTTTGGATGAACCCGATGAATGTAACTTAATTTCATCAATTTCGCTGAATTTAGTGAAATTAAGTTAGTTTGGATGAACCCGATGAATGTAACTTAATTTCATCAATTTCGATGAATTTAGTGAAATTAAGTTAGTTTGGATGAACCCGATGAATGTAACTTAATTTCATTAATTTCGCTGAATTTAGTGAAATTAAGTTAGTTTCGATGAACCCGATGAATGTAACTTAATTTCATTAATTTCGCTGAATTTCGTGAAATTAAGTTAGTTTGGATGAACCCGATGAATGTAACTTAATTTCATTAATTTCGCTGAATTTAGTGAAATTAAGTTAGTTTCGATGAACCCGATGAATGTAACTTAATTTCATTAATTTCGATGAATTTCGTGAAATTAAGTTAGTTTCGATGAACCCGATGAATGTAACTTAATTTCATCAATTTCGATTAATTTAGTGAAATTAAGTTAGTTTCGATGAACCCGATGAATGTAACTTAATTTCATCAATTTCGCTGAATTTAGTGAAATTAAGTTAGTTTGGATGAACCCGATGAATGTAACTTAATTTCATTAATTTCGCTGAATTTAGTGAAATTAAGTTAGTTTCGATGAACCCGATGAATGTAACTTAATTTCATCAATTTCGATGAATTTCGTGAAATTAAGTTAGTTTCGATGAACCCGATGAATGTAACTTAATTTCATTAATTTCGCTGAATTTAGTGAAATTAAGTTAGTTTCGATGAACCCGATGAATGTAACTTAATTTCATCAATTTCGATGAATTTAGTGAAATTAAGTTAGTTTCGATGAACCCGATGAATGTAACTTAATTTCATTGATTTCGCTGAATTTAGTGAAATTAAGTTAGTTTGGATGAACCCGATGAATGTAACTTAATTTCATTAATTTCGATGAATTTCGTGAAATTAAGTTAGTTTGGATGAACCCGATGAATGTAACTTAATTTCATCAATTTCGCTGAATTTAGTGAAATTAAGTTAGTTTGGATGAACCCGATGAATGTAACTTAATTTCATCAATTTCGCTGAATTTAGTGAAATTAAGTTAGTTTCGGTGAACCCGATGAATGTAACTTAATTTCATTAATTTCGATGAATTTCGTGAAATTAAGTTAGTTTCGATGAACCCGATGAATGTAACTTAATTTCATCAATTTCGATGAATTTAGTGAAATTAAGTTAGTTTCGATGAACCCGATGAATGTAACTTAATTTCATCAATTTCGATGAATTTCGTGAAATTAAGTTAGTTTCGATGAACCCGATGAATGTAACTTAATTTCATTAATTTCGATGAATTTCGTGAAATTAAGTTAATTTGGATGAACCCGATGAATGTAACTTAATTTCATTAATTTCGATGAATTTCGTGAAATTAAGTTAGTTTCGATGAACCCGATGAATGTAACTTAATTTCATTAATTTCGATGAATTTCGTGAAATTAAGTTAGTTTCGATGAACCCGATGAATGTAACTTAATTTCATCAATTTCGATGAATTTAGTGAAATTAAGTTAGTTTCGATGAACCCGATGAATGTAACTTAATTTCATCAATTTCGATGAATTTAGTGAAATTAAGTTAGTTTGGATGAACCCGATGAATGTAACTTAATTTCATCAATTTCGATGAATTTAGTGAAATTAAGTTAGTTTCGATGAACCCGATGAATGTAACTTAATTTCATTAATTTCGATGAATTTCGTGAAATTAAGTTAATTTGGATGAACCCGATGAATGTAACTTAATTTCATCAATTTCGATGAATTTAGTGAAATTAAGTTAGTTTGGATGAACCCGATGAATGTAACTTAATTTCATCAATTTCGATGAATTTAGTGAAATTAAGTTAATTTGGATGAACCCGATGAATGTAACTTAATTTCATTAATTTCGCTGAATTTAGTGAAATTAAGTTAGTTTGGATGAACCCGATGAATGTAACTTAATTTCATTAATTTCGCTGAATTTCGTGAAATTAAGTTAGTTTGGATGAACCCGATGAATGTAACTTAATTTCATTAATTTCGCTGAATTTCGTGAAATTAAGTTAGTTTGGATGAACCCGATGAATGTAACTTAATTTCATCAATTTCGCTGAATTTCGTGAAATTAAGTTAGTTTGGATGAACCCGATGAATGTAACTTAATTTCATCAATTTCGCTGAATTTAGTGAAATTAAGTTAGTTTGGATGAACCCGATGAATGTAACTTAATTTCATCAATTTCGATGAATTTAGTGAAATTAAGTTAATTTGGATGAACCCGATGAATGTAACTTAATTTCATCAATTTCGATGAATTTAGTGAAATTAAGTTAGTTTCGATGAACCTGATGAATGTAACTTAATTTCATTAATTTCGCTGAATTTAATGAAATTAAGTTAGTTTGGATGAACCCGATGAATGTAACTTAATTTCATTAATTTCGCTGAATTTAGTGAAATTAAGTTAGTTTGGATGAACCCGATGAATGTAACTTAATTTCATTAATTTCGCTGAATTTAGTGAAATTAAGTTAGTTTGGATGAACCCGATGAATGTAACTTAATTTCATCAATTTCGATGAATTTAGTGAAATTAAGTTAGTTTCGATGAACCCGATGAATGTAACTTAATTTCATCAATTTCGCTGAATTTAGTGAAATTAAGTTAGTTTGGATGAACCCGATGAATGTAACTTAATTTCATTAATTTCGCTGAATTTAGTGAAATTAAGTTAGTTTCGATGAACCCGATGAATGTAACTTAATTTCATCAATTTCGCTGAATTTAGTGAAATTAAGTTAGTTTGGATGAACCCGATGAATGTAACTTAATTTCATTAATTTCGCTGAATTTCGTGAAATTAAGTTAGTTTGGATGAACCCGATGAATGTAACTTAATTTCATCAATTTCGATGAATTTAGTGAAATTAAGTTAATTTGGATGAACCCGATGAATGTAACTTAATTTCATTAATTTCGCTGAATTTAGTGAAATTAAGTTAGTTTCGATGAACCCGATGAATGTAACTTAATTTCATTAATTTCGATGAATTTAGTGAAATTAAGTTAGTTTGGATGAACCCGATGAATGTAACTTAATTTCATCAATTTCGATGAATTTAGTGAAATTAAGTTAATTTGGATGAACCCGATGAATGTAACTTAATTTCATCAATTTCGATGAATTTAGTGAAATTAAGTTAATTTGGATGAACCCGATGAATGTAACTTAATTTCATTAATTTCGCTGAATTTCGTGAAATTAAGTTAGTTTGGATGAACCCGATGAATGTAACTTAATTTCATCAATTTCGCTGAATTTCGTGAAATTAAGTTAGTTTGGATGAACCCGATGAATGTAACTTAATTTCATCAATTTCGCTGAATTTAGTGAAATTAAGTTAGTTTGGATGAACCCGATGAATGTAACTTAATTTCATCAATTTCGCTGAATTTAGTGAAATTAAGTTAGTTTGGATGAACCCGATGAATGTAACTTAATTTCATTAATTTCGCTGAATTTAGTGAAATTAAGTTAATTTGGATGAACCCGATGAATGTAACTTAATTTCATTAATTTCGCTAAATTTCGTGAAATTAAGTTAGTTTGGATGAACCCGATGAATGTAACTTAATTTCATCAATTTCGCTGAATTTAGTGAAATTAAGTTAGTTTGGATGAACCCGATGAATGTAACTTAATTTCATCAATTTCGCTGAATTTAGTGAAATTAAGTTAGTTTGGATGAACCCGATGAATGTAACTTAATTTCATTAATTTCGCTGAATTTCGTGAAATTAAGTTAGTTTGGATGAACCCGATGAATGTAACTTAATTTCATTAATTTCGATGAATTTAGTGAAATTAAGTTAGTTTCGATGAACCCGATGAATGTAACTTAATTTCATTAATTTCGATGAATTTCGTGAAATTAAGTTAGTTTGGATGAACCCGATGAATGTAACTTAATTTCATTAATTTCGCTGAATTTAGTGAAATTAAGTTAGTTTGGATGAACCCGATGAATGTAAGTTAATTTCATTAATTTCGCTGAATTTAGTGAAATTAAGTTAGTTTGGATGAACCCGATGAATGTAACTTAATTTCATTAATTTCGCTGAATTTCGTGAAATTAAGTTAGTTTGGATGAACCCGATGAATGTAACTTAATTTCATCAATTTCGCTGAATTTCGTGAAATTAAGTTAGTTTGGATGAACCCGATGAATGTAACTTAATTTCATCAATTTCGCTGAATTTAGTGAAATTAAGTTAGTTTGGATGAACCCGATGAATGTAACTTAATTTCATCAATTTCGATGAAATTAGTGAAATTAAGTTAATTTGGATGAACCCGATGAATGTAACTTAATTTCATCAATTTCGATGAATTTAGTGAAATTAAGTTAGTTTCGATGAACCTGATGAATGTAACTTAATTTCATTAATTTCGCTGAATTTAATGAAATTAAGTTAGTTTGGATGAACCCGATGAATGTAACTTAATTTCATTAATTTCGCTGAATTTAGTGAAATTAAGTTAGTTTGGATGAACCCGATGAATGTAACTTAATTTCATTAATTTCGCTGAATTTAGTGAAATTAAGTTAGTTTGGATGAACCCGATGAATGTAACTTAATTTCATCAATTTCGATGAATTTAGTGAAATTAAGTTAGTTTCGATGAACCCGATGAATGTAACTTAATTTCATCAATTTCGCTGAATTTAGTGAAATTAAGTTAGTTTGGATGAACCCGATGAATGTAACTTAATTTCATTAATTTCGCTGAATTTAGTGAAATTAAGTTAGTTTCGATGAACCCGATGAATGTAACTTAATTTCATCAATTTCGCTGAATTTAGTGAAATTAAGTTAGTTTGGATGAACCCGATGAATGTAACTTAATTTCATTAATTTCGCTGAATTTCGTGAAATTAAGTTAGTTTGGATGAACCCGATGAATGTAACTTAATTTCATCAATTTCGATGAATTTAGTGAAATTAAGTTAATTTGGATGAACCCGATGAATGTAACTTAATTTCATTAATTTCGCTGAATTTAGTGAAATTAAGTTAGTTTCGATGAACCCGATGAATGTAACTTAATTTCATTAATTTCGATGAATTTAGTGAAATTAAGTTAGTTTGGATGAACCCGATGAATGTAACTTAATTTCATCAATTTCGATGAATTTAGTGAAATTAAGTTAGTTTCGATGAACCCGATGAATGTAACTTAATTTCATTAATTTCGATGAATTTCGTGAAATTAAGTTAGTTTGGATGAACCCGATGAATGTAACTTAATTTCATTAATTTCGCTGAATTTAGTGAAATTAAGTTAGTTTGGATGAACCCGATGAATGTAACTTAATTTCATTAATTTCGCTGAATTTAGTGAAATTAAGTTAGTTTGGATGAACCCGATGAATGTAACTTAATTTCATTAATTTCGCTGAATTTAGTGAAATTAAGTTAGTTTGGATGAACCCGATGAATGTAACTTAATTTCATCAATTTCGATGAATTTAGTGAAATTAAGTTAGTTTCGATGAACCCGATGAATGTAACTTAATTTCATTAATTTCGATGAATTTCGTGAAATTAAGTTAGTTTGGATGAACCCGATGAATGTAACTTAATTTCATTAATTTCGCTGAATTTAGTGAAATTAAGTTAGTTTGGATGAACCCGATGAATGTAACTTAATTTCATTAATTTCGCTGAATTTAGTGAAATTAAGTTAGTTTGGATGAACCCGATGAATGTAACTTAATTTCATTAATTTCGCTGAATTTCGTGAAATTAAGTTAGTTTGGATGAACCCGATGAATGTAACTTAATTTCATCAATTTCGCTGAATTTAGTGAAATTAAGTTAATTTGGATGAACCCGATGAATGTAACTTAATTTCATCAATTTCGATGAATTTAGTGAAATTAAGTTAGTTTGGATGAACCCGATGAATGTAACTTAATTTCATTAATTTCGCTGAATTTAATGAAATTAAGTTAGTTTGGATGAACCTGATGAATGTAACTTAATTTCATTAATTTCGCTGAATTTAATGAAATTAAGTTAGTTTGGATGAACCCGATGAATGTAACTTAATTTCATTAATTTCGATGAATTTCGTGAAATTAAGTTAGTTTCGATGAACCCGATGAATGTAACTTAATTTCATCAATTTCGATGAATTTCGTGAAATTAAGTTAGTTTGGATGAACCCGATGAATGTAACTTAATTTCATCAATTTCGCTGAATTTAGTGAAATTAAGTTAGTTTGGATGAACCCGATGAATGTAACTTAATTTCATTAATTTCGCTGAATTTAGTGAAATTAAGTTAGTTTGGATGAACCCGATGAATGTAACTTAATTTCATTAATTTCGCTGAATTTAGTGAAATTAAGTTAGTTTCGATGAACCCGATGAATGTAACTTAATTTCATTAATTTCGCTGAATTTCGTGAAATTAAGTTAGTTTGGATGAACCCGATGAATGTAACTTAATTTCATTAATTTCGCTGAATTTAGTGAAATTAAGTTAGTTTGGATGAACCCGATGAATGTAACTTAATTTCATTAATTTCGCTGAATTTAGTGAAATTAAGTTAGTTTGGATGAACCCGATGAATGTAACTTAATTTCATCAATTTCGATGAATTTAGTGAAATTAAGTTAGTTTCGATGAACCCGATGAATGTAACTTAATTTCATTAATTTCGATGAATTTAGTGAAATTAAGTTAATTTGGATGAACCCGATGAATGTAACTTAATTTCATCAATTTCGATGAATTTAGTGAAATTAAGTTAGTTTGGATGAACCCGATGAATGTAACTTAATTTCATTAATTTCGCTGAATTTAATGAAATTAAGTTAGTTTGGATGAACCTGATGAATGTAACTTAATTTCATTAATTTCGCTGAATTTAATGAAATTAAGTTAGTTTGGATGAACCCGATGAATGTAACTTAATTTCATTAATTTCGATGAATTTCGTGAAATTAAGTTAGTTTCGATGAACCCGATGAATGTAACTTAATTTCATCAATTTCGATGAATTTAGTGAAATTAAGTTAGTTTCGATGAACCCGATGAATGTAACTTAATTTCATTAATTTCGATGAATTTCGTGAAATTAAGTTAATTTGGATGAACCCGATGAATGTAACTTAATTTCATCAATTTCGATGAATTTAGTGAAATTAAGTTAGTTTGGATGAACCCGATGAATGTAACTTAATTTCATCAATTTCGATGAATTTAGTGAAATTAAGTTAATTTGGATGAACCCGATGAATGTAACTTAATTTCATTAATTTCGCTGAATTTAGTGAAATTAAGTTAGTTTGGATGAACCCGATGAATGTAACTTAATTTCATCAATTTCGATGAATTTCGTGAAATTAAGTTAGTTTCGATGAACCCGATGAATGTAACTTAATTTCATCAATTTCGATGAATTTAGTGAAATTAAGTTAGTTTCGATGAACCCGATGAATGTAACTTAATTTCATTAATTTCGCTGAATTTCGTGAAATTAAGTTAGTTTGGATGAACCCGATGAATGTAACTTAATTTCATTAATTTCGCTGAATTTAGTGAAATTAAGTTAGTTTGGATGAACCCGATGAATGTAACTTAATTTCATTAATTTCGCTGAATTTCGTGAAATTAAGTTAGTTTCGATGAACCCGATGAATGTAACTTAATTTCATCAATTTCGATGAATTTAGTGAAATTAAGTTAGTTTCGATGAACCCGATGAATGTAACTTAATTTCATTAATTTCGATGAATTTCGTGAAATTAAGTTAGTTTCGATGAACCCGATGAATGTAACTTAATTTCATTAATTTCGATGAATTTAGTGAAATTAAGTTAATTTGGATGAACCCGATGAATGTAACTTAATTTCATTAATTTCGCTGAATTTCGTGAAATTAAGTTAGTTTGGATGAACCCGATGAATGTAACTTAATTTCATTAATTTCGCTGAATTTAGTGAAATTAAGTTAGTTTGGATGAACCCGATGAATGTAACTTAATTTCATTAATTTCGCTGAATTTCGTGAAATTAAGTTAGTTTCGATGAACCCGATGAATGTAACTTAATTTCATCAATTTCGATGAATTTAGTGAAATTAAGTTAGTTTCGATGAACCCGATGAATGTAACTTAATTTCATTAATTTCGATGAATTTCGTGAAATTAAGTTAGTTTCGATGAACCCGATGAATGTAACTTAATTTCATTAATTTCGATGAATTTAGTGAAATTAAGTTAGTTTCGATGAACCCGATGAATGTAACTTAATTTCATCAATTTCGATGAATTTAGTGAAATTAAGTTAGTTTCGATGAACCCGATGAATGTAACTTAATTTCATTAATTTCGCTGAATTTCGTGAAATTAAGTTAGTTTGGATGAACCCGATGAATGTAACTTAATTTCATTAATTTCGCTGAATTTAGTGAAATTAAGTTAGTTTGGATGAACCCGATGAATGTAACTTAATTTCATTAATTTCGCTGAATTTCGTGAAATTAAGTTAGTTTCGATGAACCCGATGAATGTAACTTAATTTCATTAATTTCGATGAATTTAGTGAAATTAAGTTAATTTGGATGAACCCGATGAATGTAACTTAATTTCATTAATTTCGCTGAATTTAGTGAAATTAAGTTAGTTTGGATGAACCCGATGAATGTAACTTAATTTCATCAATTTCGATGAATTTCGTGAAATTAAGTTAGTTTCGATGAACCCGATGAATGTAACTTAATTTCATCAATTTCGATGAATTTAGTGAAATTAAGTTAGTTTCGATGAACCCGATGAATGTAACTTAATTTCATTAATTTCGCTGAATTTCGTGAAATTAAGTTAGTTTGGATGAACCCGATGAATGTAACTTAATTTCATTAATTTCGCTGAATTTAGTGAAATTAAGTTAGTTTGGATGAACCCGATGAATGTAACTTAATTTCATCAATTTCGATGAATTTCGTGAAATTAAGTTAGTTTCGATGAACCCGATGAATGTAACTTAATTTCATTAATTTCGATGAATTTAGTGAAATTAAGTTAATTTGGATGAACCCGATGAATGTAACTTAATTTCATCAATTTCGATGAATTTAGTGAAATTAAGTTAGTTTCGATGAACCCGATGAATGTAACTTAATTTCATCAATTTCGATGAATTTAGTGAAATTAAGTTAGTTTCGATGAACCCGATGAATGTAACTTAATTTCATTAATTTCGCTGAATTTAGTGAAATTAAGTTAGTTTGGATGAACCCGATGAATGTAACTTAATTTCATTAATTTCGCTGAATTTAGTGAAATTAAGTTAGTTTCGATGAACCCGATGAATGTAACTTAATTTCATTAATTTCGCTGAATTTAGTGAAATTAAGTTAGTTTGGATGAACCCGATGAATGTAACTTAATTTCATTAATTTCGCTGAATTTAGTGAAATTAAGTTAGTTTGGATGAACCCGATGAATGTAACTTAATTTCATTAATTTCGCTGAATTTAGTGAAATTAAGTTAGTTTGGATGAACCCGATGAATGTAACTTAATTTCATTAATTTCGCTGAATTTAGTGAAATTAAGTTAGTTTGGATGAACCCGATGAATGTAACTTAATTTCATTAATTTCGCTGAATTTAGTGAAATTAAGTTAGTTTGGATGAACCCGATGAATGTAACTTAATTTCATTAATTTCGCTGAATTTCGTGAAATTAAGTTAGTTTCGATGAACCCGATGAATGTAACTTAATTTCATCAATTTCGATGAATTTAGTGAAATTAAGTTAATTTGGATGAACCCGATGAATGTAACTTAATTTCATCAATTTCGATGAATTTAGTGAAATTAAGTTAATTTGGATGAACCCGATGAATGTAACTTAATTTCATTAATTTCGCTGAATTTCGTGAAATTAAGTTAGTTTGGATGAACCCGATGAATGTAACTTAATTTCATTAATTTGGCTGAATTTAGTGAAATTAAGTTAGTTTGGATGAACCCGATGAATGTAACTTAATTTCATTAATTTCGCTGAATTTAGTGAAATTAAGTTAGTTTGGATGAACCCGATGAATGTAACTTAATTTCATCAATTTCGATGAATTTCGTGAAATTAAGTTAGTTTCGATGAACCCGATGAATGTAACTTAATTTCATTAATTTCGATGAATTTAGTGAAATTAAGTTAATTTGGATGAACCCGATGAATGTAACTTAATTTCATCAATTTCGATGAATTTAGTGAAATTAAGTTAGTTTCGATGAACCCGATGAATGTAACTTAATTTCATCAATTTCGATGAATTTAGTGAAATTAAGTTAGTTTCGATGAACCCGATGAATGTAACTTAATTTCATTAATTTCGCTGAATTTAGTGAAATTAAGTTAGTTTGGATGAACCCGATGAATGTAACTTAATTTCATTAATTTCGCTGAATTTAGTGAAATTAAGTTAGTTTGGATGAACCCGATGAATGTAACTTAATTTCATTAATTTCGCTGAATTTAGTGAAATTAAGTTAGTTTGGATGAACCCGATGAATGTAACTTAATTTCATTAATTTCGCTGAATTTAGTGAAATTAAGTTAGTTTCGATGAACCCGATGAATGTAACTTAATTTCATTAATTTCGCTGAATTTCGTGAAATTAAGTTAGTTTGGATGAACCCGATGAATGTAACTTAATTTCATTAATTTCGATGAATTTAGTGAAATTAAGTTAATTTGGATGAACCCGATGAATGTAACTTAATTTCATCAATTTCGATGAATTTAGTGAAATTAAGTTAGTTTCGATGAACCCGATGAATGTAACTTAATTTCATCAATTTCGATGAATTTAGTGAAATTAAGTTAGTTTCGATGAACCCGATGAATGTAACTTAATTTCATTAATTTCGCTGAATTTAGTGAAATTAAGTTAGTTTGGATGAACCCGATGAATGTAACTTAATTTCATTAATTTCGCTGAATTTAGTGAAATTAAGTTAGTTTGGATGAACCCGATGAATGTAACTTAATTTCATTAATTTCGCTGAATTTAGTGAAATTAAGTTAGTTTGGATGAACCCGATGAATGTAACTTAATTTCATTAATTTCGCTGAATTTAGTGAAATTAAGTTAGTTTGGATGAACCCGATGAATGTAACTTAATTTCATTAATTTCGCTGAATTTAGTGAAATTAAGTTAGTTTGGATGAACCCGATGAATGTAACTTAATTTCATTAATTTCGCTGAATTTCGTGAAATTAAGTTAGTTTGGATGAACCCGATGAATGTAACTTAATTTCATTAATTTCGCTGAATTTAGTGAAATTAAGTTAGTTTGGATGAACCCGATGAATGTAACTTAATTTCATTAATTTCGCTGAATTTAGTGAAATTAAGTTAGTTTCGATGAACCCGATGAATGTAACTTAATTTCATTAATTTCGCTGAATTTAGTGAAATTAAGTTAGTTTGGATGAACCCGATGAATGTAACTTAATTTCATTAATTTCGCTGAATTTAGTGAAATTAAGTTAGTTTGGATGAACCCGATGAATGTAACTTAATTTCATTAATTTCGCTGAATTTAGTGAAATTAAGTTAGTTTCGATGAACCCGATGAATGTAACTTAATTTCATTAATTTCGCTGCATTTCGTGAAATTAAGTTAGTTTGGATGAACCCGATGAATGTAACTTAATTTCATTAATTTCGCTGAATTTAGTGAAATTAAGTTAGTTTGGATGAACCCGATGAATGTAACTTAATTTCATTAATTTCGCTGAATTTAGTGAAATTAAGTTAGTTTGGATGAACCCGATGAATGTAACTTAATTTCATTAATTTCGCTGAATTTAGTGAAATTAAGTTAGTTTGGATGAACCCGATGAATGTAACTTAATTTCATTAATTTCGCTGAATTTAGTGAAATTAAGTTAGTTTCGATGAACCCGATGAATGTAACTTAATTTCATTAATTTTGCTGAATTTAGTGAAATTAAGTTAGTTTGGATGAACCCGATGAATGTAACTTAATTTCATTGATTTCGCTGAATTTAGTGAAATTAAGTTAGTTTGGATGAACCCGATGAATGTAACTTAATTTCATTAATTTCGCTGAATTTCGTGAAATTAAGTTAGTTTCGATGAACCCGATGAATGTAACTTAATTTCATTAATTTCGATGAATTTAGTGAAATTAAGTTAGTTTGGATGAACCCGATGAATGTAACTTAATTTCATTAATTTCGCTGAATTTAGTGAAATTAAGTTAGTTTGGATGAACCCGATGAATGTAACTTAATTTCATTAATTTCGCTGAATTTAGTGAAATTAAGTTAGTTTGGATGAACCCGATGAATGTAACTTAATTTCATCAATTTCGATGAATTTCGTGAAATTAAGTTAGTTTCGATGAACCCGATGAATGTAACTTAATTTCATTAATTTCGATGAATTTAGTGAAATTAAGTTAGTTTGGATGAACCCGATGAATGTAACTTAATTTCATTAATTTCGCTGAATTTAGTGAAATTAAGTTAGTTTGGATGAACCCGATGAATGTAACTTAATTTCATTAATTTCGCTGAATTTAGTGAAATTAAGTTAGTTTGGATGAACCCGATGAATGTAACTTAATTTCATTAATTTCGCTGAATTTAGTGAAATTAAGTTAGTTTGGATGAACCCGATGAATGTAACTTAATTTCATTAATTTCGCTGAATTTAGTGAAATTAAGTTAGTTTGGATGAACCCGATGAATGTAACTTAATTTCATTAATTTCGCTGAATTTAGTGAAATTAAGTTAGTTTCGATGAACCCGATGAATGTAACTTAATTTCATTAATTTTGCTGAATTTAGTGAAATTAAGTTAGTTTGGATGAACCCGATGAATGTAACTTAATTTCATTAATTTCGATGAATTTCGTGAAATTAAGTTAGTTTCGATGAACCCGATGAATGTAACTTAATTTCATTAATTTCGATGAATTTCGTGAAATTAAGTTAGTTTCGATGAACCCGATGAATGTAACTTAATTTCATCAATTTCGATGAATTTAGTGAAATTAAGTTAGTTTCGATGAACCCGATGAATGTAACTTAATTTCATCAATTTCGATGAATTTCGTGAAATTAAGTTAGTTTCGATGAACCCGATGAATGTAACTTAATTTCATTAATTTCGATGAATTTCGTGAAATTAAGTTAATTTGGATGAACCCGATGAATGTAACTTAATTTCATCAATTTCGATGAATTTAGTGAAATTAAGTTAGTTTGGATGAACCCGATGAATGTAACTTAATTTCATCAATTTCGATGAATTTAGTGAAATTAAGTTAATTTGGATGAACCCGATGAATGTAACTTAATTTCATTAATTTCGATGAATTTCGTGAAATTAAGTTAGTTTCGATGAACCCGATGAATGTAACTTAATTTCATTAATTTCGATGAATTTCGTGAAATTAAGTTAGTTTCGATGAACCCGATGAATGTAACTTAATTTCATCAATTTCGATGAATTTAGTGAAATTAAGTTAGTTTCGATGAACCCGATGAATGTAACTTAATTTCATCAATTTCGATGAATTTCGTGAAATTAAGTTAGTTTCGATGAACCCGATGAATGTAACTTAATTTCATTAATTTCGATGAATTTAGTGAAATTAAGTTAATTTGGATGAACCCGATGAATGTAACTTAATTTCATCAATTTCGATGAATTTAGTGAAATTAAGTTAGTTTCGATGAACCCGATGAATGTAACTTAATTTCATCAATTTCGATGAATTTAGTGAAATTAAGTTAGTTTCGATGAACCCGATGAATGTAACTTAATTTCATTAATTTCGCTGAATTTAGTGAAATTAAGTTAGTTTGGATGAACCCGATGAATGTAACTTAATTTCATTAATTTCGCTGAATTTAGTGAAATTAAGTTAGTTTGGATGAACCCGATGAATGTAACTTAATTTCATTAATTTCGCTGAATTTAGTGAAATTAAGTTAGTTTGGATGAACCCGATGAATGTAACTTAATTTCATTAATTTCGCTGAATTTAGTGAAATTAAGTTAGTTTGGATGAACCCGATGAATGTAACTTAATTTCATTAATTTCGCTGAATTTAGTGAAATTAAGTTAGTTTGGATGAACCCGATGAATGTAACTTAATTTCATTAATTTCGCTGAATTTAGTGAAATTAAGTTAGTTTGGATGAACCCGATGAATGTAACTTAATTTCATTAATTTCGCTGAATTTAGTGAAATTAAGTTAGTTTGGATGAACCCGATGAATGTAACTTAATTTCATTAATTTCGCTGAATTTAGTGAAATTAAGTTAGTTTGGATGAACCCGATGAATGTAACTTAATTTCATTAATTTCGCTGAATTTAGTGAAATTAAGTTAGTTTGGATGAACCCGATGAATGTAACTTAATTTCATTAATTTCGCTGAATTTAGTGAAATTAAGTTAGTTTCGATGAACCCGATGAATGTAACTTAATTTCATTAATTTCGCTGAATTTAGTGAAATTAAGTTAGTTTGGATGAACCCGATGAATGTAACTTAATTTCATTAATTTCGCTGAATTTAGTGAAATTAAGTTAGTTTGGATGAACCCGATGAATGTAACTTAATTTCATTAATTTCGCTGAATTTAGTGAAATTAAGTTAGTTTCGATGAACCCGATGAATGTAACTTAATTTCATTAATTTCGCTGAATTTAGTGAAATTAAGTTAGTTTGGATGAACCCGATGAATGTAACTTAATTTCATTAATTTCGCTGAATTTAGTGAAATTAAGTTAGTTTGGATGAACCCGATGAATGTAACTTAATTTCATTAATTTCGCTGAATTTAGTGAAATTAAGTTAGTTTGGATGAACCCGATGAATGTAACTTAATTTCATTAATTTCGCTGAATTTAGTGAAATTAAGTTAGTTTGGATGAACCCGATGAATGTAACTTAATTTCATTAATTTCGCTGAATTTAGTGAAATTAAGTTAGTTTGGATGAACCCGATGAATGTAACTTAATTTCATTAATTTCGCTGAATTTCGTGAAATTAAGTTAGTTTGGATGAACCCGATGAATGTAACTTAATTTCATTAATTTCGATGAATTTAGTGAAATTAAGTTAGTTTGGATGAACCCGATGAATGTAACTTAATTTCATTAATTTCGCTGAATTTAGTGAAATTAAGTTAGTTTCGATGAACCCGATGAATGTAACTTAATTTCATTAATTTCGCTGAATTTAGTGAAATTAAGTTAGTTTGGATGAACCCGATGAATGTAACTTAATTTCATTAATTTCGCTGAATTTAGTGAAATTAAGTTAGTTTGGATGAACCCGATGAATGTAACTTAATTTCATTAATTTCGCTGAATTTAGTGAAATTAAGTTAGTTTCGATGAACCCGATGAATGTAACTTAATTTCATTAATTTCGCTGAATTTCGTGAAATTAAGTTAGTTTGGATGAACCCGATGAATGTAACTTAATTTCATTAATTTCGATGAATTTCGTGAAATTAAGTTAGTTTGGATGAACCCGATGAATGTAACTTAATTTCATTAATTTCGCTGAATTTAGTGAAATTAAGTTAGTTTGGATGAACCCGATGAATGTAACTTAATTTCATTAATTTCGCTGAATTTAGCGAAATTAAGTTAGTTTGGATGAACCCGATGAATGTAACTTAATTTCATTAATTTCGCTGAATTTAGTGAAATTAAGTTAGTTTGGATGAACCCGATGAATGTAACTTAATTTCATTAATTTCGCTGAATTTAGTGAAATTAAGTTAGTTTGGATGAACCCGATGAATGTAACTTAATTTCATTAATTTCGCTGAATTTAGTGAAATTAAGTTAGTTTGGATGAACCCGATGAATGTAACTTAATTTCATTAATTTCGCTGAATTTAGTGAAATTAAGTTAGTTTGGATGAACCCGATGAATGTAACTTAATTTCATTAATTTCGCTGAATTTAGTGAAATTAAGTTAGTTTGGATGAACCCGATGAATGTAACTTAATTTCATTAATTTCGCTGAATTTAGTGAAATTAAGTTAGTTTGGATGAACCCGATGAATGTAACTTAATTTCATTAATTTCGCTGAATTTAGTGAAATTAAGTTAGTTTGGATGAACCCGATGAATGTAACTTAATTTCATTAATTTCGCTGAATTTAGTGAAATTAAGTTAGTTTGGATGAACCCGATGAATGTAACTTAATTTCATTAATTTCGCTGAATTTCGTGAAATTAAGTTAGTTTGGATGAACCCGATGAATGTAACTTAATTTCATTAATTTCGCTGAATTTAGTGAAATTAAGTTAGTTTGGATGAACCCGATGAATGTAACTTAATTTCATTAATTTCGCTGAATTTAGTGAAATTAAGTTAGTTTCGATGAACCCGATGAATGTAACTTAATTTCATTAATTTCGCTGAATTTAGTGAAATTAAGTTAGTTTGGATGAACCCGATGAATGTAACTTAATTTCATTAATTTCGCTGAATTTAGTGAAATTAAGTTAATTTGGATGAACCCGATGAATGTAACTTAATTTCATTAATTTCGCTGAATTTCGTGAAATTAAGTTAGTTTCGATGAACCCGATGAATGTAACTTAATTTCATTAATTTCGCTGAATTTAGTGAAATTAAGTTAGTTTGGATGAACCCGATGAATGTAACTTAATTTCATTAATTTCGCTGAATTTCGTGAAATTAAGTTAGTTTGGATGAACCCGATGAATGTAACTTAATTTCATCAATTTCGCTGAATTTAGTGAAATTAAGTTAGTTTGGATGAACCCGATGAATGTAACTTAATTTCATCAATTTCGCTGAATTTAGTGAAATTAAGTTAGTTTGGATGAACCCGATGAATGTAACTTAATTTCATTAATTTCGATGAATTTCGTGAAATTAAGTTAGTTTCGATGAACCCGATGAATGTAACTTAATTTCATCAATTTCGATGAATTTAGTGAAATTAAGTTAGTTTCGATGAACCCGATGAATGTAACTTAATTTCATCAATTTCGATGAATTTCGTGAAATTAAGTTAGTTTGGATGAACCCGATGAATGTAACTTAATTTCATCAATTTCGCTGAATTTAGTGAAATTAAGTTAGTTTGGATGAACCCGATGAATGTAACTTAATTTCATCAATTTCGATGAATTTAGTGAAATTAAGTTAGTTTGGATGAACCCGATGAATGTAACTTAATTTCATTAATTTCGATGAATTTCGTGAAATTAAGTTAGTTTCGATGAACCCGATGAATGTAACTTAATTTCATTAATTTCGCTGAATTTAGTGAAATTAAGTTAGTTTGGATGAACCCGATGAATGTAACTTAATTTCATTAATTTCGCTGAATTTAGTGAAATTAAGTTAGTTTGGATGAACCCGATGAATGTAACTTAATTTCATTAATTTCGCTGAATTTAGTGAAATTAAGTTAGTTTCGATGAACCCGATGAATGTAACTTAATTTCATTAATTTCGCTGAATTTCGTGAAATTAAGTTAGTTTGGATGAACCCGATGAATGTAACTTAATTTCATTAATTTCGATGAATTTCGTGAAATTAAGTTAGTTTGGATGAACCCGATGAATGTAACTTAATTTCATTAATTTCGCTGAATTTAGTGAAATTAAGTTAGTTTCGATGAACCCGATGAATGTAACTTAATTTCATTAATTTCGCTGAATTTAGTGAAATTAAGTTAGTTTGGATGAACCCGATGAATGTAACTTAATTTCATTAATTTCGCTGAATTTAGTGAAATTAAGTTAGTTTGGATGAACCCGATGAATGTAACTTAATTTCATTAATTTCGCTGAATTTAGTGAAATTAAGTTAGTTTGGATGAACCCGATGAATGTAACTTAATTTCATTAATTTCGCTGAATTTAGTGAAATTAAGTTAGTTTGGATGAACCCGATGAATGTAACTTAATTTCATTAATTTCGCTGAATTTAGTGAAATTAAGTTAGTTTGGATGAACCCGATGAATGTAACTTAATTTCATTAATTTCGCTGAATTTAGTGAAATTAAGTTAGTTTGGATGAACCCGATGAATGTAACTTAATTTCATTAATTTCGCTGAATTTAGTGAAATTAAGTTAGTTTGGATGAACCCGATGAATGTAACTTAATTTCATTAATTTCGCTGAATTTAGTGAAATTAAGTTAGTTTGGATGAACCCGATGAATGTAACTTAATTTCATCAATTTCGATGAATTTAGTGAAATTAAGTTAGTTTCGATGAACCCGATGAATGTAACTTAATTTCATTGATTTCGCTGAATTTAGTGAAATTAAGTTAGTTTGGATGAACCCGATGAATGTAACTTAATTTCATTAATTTCGATGAATTTCGTGAAATTAAGTTAGTTTGGATGAACCCGATGAATGTAACTTAATTTCATCAATTTCGCTGAATTTAGTGAAATTAAGTTAGTTTGGATGAACCCGATGAATGTAACTTAATTTCATCAATTTCGCTGAATTTAGTGAAATTAAGTTAGTTTCGGTGAACCCGATGAATGTAACTTAATTTCATTAATTTCGATGAATTTCGTGAAATTAAGTTAGTTTCGATGAACCCGATGAATGTAACTTAATTTCATCAATTTCGATGAATTTAGTGAAATTAAGTTAGTTTCGATGAACCCGATGAATGTAACTTAATTTCATCAATTTCGATGAATTTCGTGAAATTAAGTTAGTTTCGATGAACCCGATGAATGTAACTTAATTTCATTAATTTCGATGAATTTCGTGAAATTAAGTTAATTTGGATGAACCCGATGAATGTAACTTAATTTCATTAATTTCGATGAATTTCGTGAAATTAAGTTAGTTTCGATGAACCCGATGAATGTAACTTAATTTCATTAATTTCGATGAATTTCGTGAAATTAAGTTAGTTTCGATGAACCCGATGAATGTAACTTAATTTCATCAATTTCGATGAATTTAGTGAAATTAAGTTAGTTTCGATGAACCCGATGAATGTAACTTAATTTCATCAATTTCGATGAATTTAGTGAAATTAAGTTAGTTTGGATGAACCCGATGAATGTAACTTAATTTCATCAATTTCGATGAATTTAGTGAAATTAAGTTAGTTTCGATGAACCCGATGAATGTAACTTAATTTCATTAATTTCGATGAATTTCGTGAAATTAAGTTAATTTGGATGAACCCGATGAATGTAACTTAATTTCATCAATTTCGATGAATTTAGTGAAATTAAGTTAGTTTGGATGAACCCGATGAATGTAACTTAATTTCATCAATTTCGATGAATTTAGTGAAATTAAGTTAATTTGGATGAACCCGATGAATGTAACTTAATTTCATTAATTTCGCTGAATTTAGTGAAATTAAGTTAGTTTCGATGAACCCGATGAATGTAACTTAATTTCATTAATTTCGATGAATTTAGTGAAATTAAGTTAGTTTCGATGAACCCGATGAATGTAACTTAATTTCATCAATTTCGATGAATTTAGTGAAATTAAGTTAGTTTCGATGAACCCGATGAATGTAACTTAATTTCATTAATTTCGATGAATTTCGTGAAATTAAGTTAGTTTCGATGAACCCGATGAATGTAACTTAATTTCATCAATTTCGATGAATTTCGTGAAATTAAGTTAGTTTCGATGAACCCGATGAATGTAACTTAATTTCATCAATTTCGATGAATTTAGTGAAATTAAGTTAATTTGGATGAACCCGATGAATGTAACTTAATTTCATCAATTTCGATGAATTTAGTGAAATTAAGTTAGTTTGGATGAACCCGATGAATGTAACTTAATTTCATCAATTTCGATGAATTTAGTGAAATTAAGTTAGTTTCGATGAACCCGATGAATGTAACTTAATTTCATCAATTTCGATGAATTTCGTGAAATTAAGTTAGTTTCGATGAACCCGATGAATGTAACTTAATTTCATCAATTTCGATGAATTTAGTGAAATTAAGTTAATTTGGATGAACCCGATGAATGTAACTTAATTTCATCAATTTCGATGAATTTAGTGAAATTAAGTTAGTTTCGATGAACCCGATGAATGTAACTTAATTTCATTAATTTCGATGAATTTAGTGAAATTAAGTTAGTTTCGATGAACCCGATGAATGTAACTTAATTTCATTAATTTCGATGAATTTCGTGAAATTAAGTTAGTTTCGATGAACCCGATGAATGTAACTTAATTTCATCAATTTCGATGAATTTAGTGAAATTAAGTTAATTTGGATGAACCCGATGAATGTAACTTAATTTCATCAATTTCGATGAATTTAGTGAAATTAAGTTAGTTTCGATGAACCCGATGAATGTAACTTAATTTCATCAATTTCGCTGAATTTAGTGAAATTAAGTTAGTTTGGATGAACCCGATGAATGTAACTTAATTTCATTAATTTCGCTGAATTTAGTGAAATTAAGTTAGTTTGGATGAACCCGATGAATGTAACTTAATTTCATTAATTTCGCTGAATTTCGTGAAATTAAGTTAGTTTCGATGAACCCGATGAATGTAACTTAATTTCATTAATTTCGCTGAATTTAGTGAAATTAAGTTAGTTTGGATGAACCCGATGAATGTAACTTAATTTCATTAATTTCGCTGAATTTAGTGAAATTAAGTTAGTTTGGATGAACCCGATGAATGTAACTTAATTTCATTAATTTCGCTGAATTTAGTGAAATTAAGTTAGTTTGGATGAACCCGATGAATGTAACTTAATTTCATTAATTTCGCTGAATTTAGTGAAATTAAGTTAGTTTGGATGAACCCGATGAATGTAACTTAATTTCATTAATTTCGCTGAATTTAGTGAAATTAAGTTAGTTTGGATGAACCCGATGAATGTAACTTAATTTCATTAATTTCGCTGAATTTCGTGAAATTAAGTTAGTTTGGATGAACCCGATGAATGTAACTTAATTTCATTAATTTCGCTGAATTTAGTGAAATTAAGTTAGTTTGGATGAACCCGATGAATGTAACTTAATTTCATTAATTTCGCTGAATTTAGTGAAATTAAGTTAGTTTCGATGAACCCGATGAATGTAACTTAATTTCATTAATTTCGCTGAATTTAGTGAAATTAAGTTAGTTTGGATGAACCCGATGAATGTAACTTAATTTCATTAATTTCGCTGAATTTAGTGAAATTAAGTTAGTTTGGATGAACCCGATGAATGTAACTTAATTTCATTAATTTCGCTGAATTTAGTGAAATTAAGTTAGTTTCGATGAACCCGATGAATGTAACTTAATTTCATTAATTTCGCTGAATTTAGTGAAATTAAGTTAGTTTGGATGAACCCGATGAATGTAACTTAATTTCATTAATTTCGCTGAATTTAGTGAAATTAAGTTAGTTTGGATGAACCCGATGAATGTAACTTAATTTCATTAATTTCGCTGAATTTAGTGAAATTAAGTTAGTTTCGATGAACCCGATGAATGTAACTTAATTTCATCAATTTCGCTGAATTTAGTGAAATTAAGTTAGTTTGGATGAACCCGATGAATGTAACTTAATTTCATTAATTTCGCTGAATTTAGTGAAATTAAGTTAGTTTCGATGAACCCGATGAATGTAACTTAATTTCATTAATTTTGCTGAATTTAGTGAAATTAAGTTAGTTTGGATGAACCCGATGAATGTAACTTAATTTCATTAATTTCGATGAATTTCGTGAAATTAAGTTAGTTTCGATGAACCCGATGAATGTAACTTAATTTCATTAATTTCGATGAATTTCGTGAAATTAAGTTAGTTTCGATGAACCCGATGAATGTAACTTAATTTCATCAATTTCGATGAATTTAGTGAAATTAAGTTAGTTTCGATGAACCCGATGAATGTAACTTAATTTCATTAATTTCGATGAATTTCGTGAAATTAAGTTAATTTGGATGAACCCGATGAATGTAACTTAATTTCATCAATTTCGATGAATTTAGTGAAATTAAGTTAGTTTGGATGAACCCGATGAATGTAACTTAATTTCATCAATTTCGATGAATTTAGTGAAATTAAGTTAATTTGGATGAACCCGATGAATGTAACTTAATTTCATTAATTTCGCTGAATTTACTGAAATTAAGTTAGTTTCGATGAACCCGATGAATGTAACTTAATTTCATTAATTTCGATGAATTTAGTGAAATTAAGTTAGTTTCGATGAACCCGATGAATGTAACTTAATTTCATCAATTTCGATGAATTTAGTGAAATTAAGTTAGTTTCGATGAACCCGATGAATGTAACTTAATTTCATTAATTTCGATGAATTTCGAGAAATTAAGTTAGTTTCGATGAACCCGATGAATGTAACTTAATTTCATCAATTTCGATGAATTTCGTGAAATTAAGTTAGTTTCGATGAACCCGATGAATGTAACTTAATTTCATCAATTTCGATGAATTTAGTGAAATTAAGTTAATTTGGATGAACCCGATGAATGTAACTTAATTTCATCAATTTCGATGAATTTAGTGAAATTAAGTTAGTTTGGATGAACCCGATGAATGTAACTTAATTTCATCAATTTCGATGAATTTAGTGAAATTAAGTTAGTTTCGATGAACCCGATGAATGTAACTTAATTTCATCAATTTCGATGAATTTCGTGAAATTAAGTTAGTTTCGATGAACCCGATGAATGTAACTTAATTTCATCAATTTCGATGAATTTAGTGAAATTAAGTTAATTTGGATGAACCCGATGAATGTAACTTAATTTCATCAATTTCGATGAATTTAGTGAAATTAAGTTAGTTTCGATGAACCCGATGAATGTAACTTAATTTCATTAATTTCGATGAATTTAGTGAAATTAAGTTAGTTTCGATGAACCCGATGAATGTAACTTAATTTCATTAATTTCGATGAATTTCGTGAAATTAAGTTAGTTTCGATGAACCCGATGAATGTAACTTAATTTCATCAATTTCGATGAATTTAGTGAAATTAAGTTAATTTGGATGAACCCGATGAATGTAACTTAATTTCATCAATTTCGATGAATTTAGTGAAATTAAGTTAGTTTCGATGAACCCGATGAATGTAACTTAATTTCATCAATTTCGCTGAATTTAGTGAAATTAAGTTAGTTTGGATGAACCCGATGAATGTAACTTAATTTCATTAATTTCGCTGAATTTAGTGAAATTAAGTTAGTTTGGATGAACCCGATGAATGTAACTTAATTTCATTAATTTCGCTGAATTTCGTGAAATTAAGTTAGTTTCGATGAACCCGATGAATGTAACTTAATTTCATTAATTTCGCTGAATTTAGTGAAATTAAGTTAGTTTGGATGAACCCGATGAATGTAACTTAATTTCATTAATTTCGCTGAATTTAGTGAAATTAAGTTAGTTTGGATGAACCCGATGAATGTAACTTAATTTCATTAATTTCGCTGAATTTAGTGAAATTAAGTTAGTTTGGATGAACCCGATGAATGTAACTTAATTTCATTAATTTCGCTGAATTTAGTGAAATTAAGTTAGTTTGGATGAACCCGATGAATGTAACTTAATTTCATTAATTTCGCTGAATTTAGTGAAATTAAGTTAGTTTGGATGAACCCGATGAATGTAACTTAATTTCATTAATTTCGATGAATTTCGTGAAATTAAGTTAGTTTGGATGAACCCGATGAATGTAACTTAATTTCATTAATTTCGATGAATTTCGTGAAATTAAGTTAGTTTCGATGAACCCGATGAATGTAACTTAATTTCATCAATTTCGATGAATTTAGTGAAATTAAGTTAGTTTCGATGAACCCGATGAATGTAACTTAATTTCATCAATTTCGCTGAATTTAGTGAAATTAAGTTAGTTTCGATGAACCCGATGAATGTAACTTAATTTCATCAATTTCGATGAATTTAGTGAAATTAAGTTAGTTTGGATGAACCCGATGAATGTAACTTAATTTCATCAATTTCGATGAATTTAGTGAAATTAAGTTAGTTTCGATGAACCCGATGAATGTAACTTAATTTCATCAATTTCGATGAATTTAGTGAAATTAAGTTAGTTTCGATGAACCCGATGAATGTAACTTAATTTCATCAATTTCGATGAATTTCGTGAAATTAAGTTAGTTTCGATGAACCCGATGAATGTAACTTAATTTCATCAATTTCGATGAATTTAGTGAAATTAAGTTAATTTGGATGAACCCGATGAATGTAACTTAATTTCATTAATTTCGATGAATTTAGTGAAATTAAGTTAATTTGGATGAACCCGATGAATGTAACTTAATTTCATTAATTTCGCTGAATTTAGTGAAATTAAGTTAGTTTGGATGAACCCGATGAATGTAACTTAATTTCATTAATTTCGCTGAATTTAGTGAAATTAAGTTAGTTTGGATGAACCCGATGAATGTAACTTAATTTCATCAATTTCGATGAATTTAGTGAAATTAAGTTAGTTTCGATGAACCCGATGAATGTAACTTAATTTCATCAATTTCGCTGAATTTAGTGAAATTAAGTTAGTTTGGATGAACCCGATGAATGTAACTTAATTTCATCAATTTCGCTGAATTTAGTGAAATTAAGTTAGTTTGGATGAACCCGATGAATGTAACTTAATTTCATCAATTTCGATGAATTTAGTGAAATTAAGTTAGTTTGGATGAACCCGATGAATGTAACTTAATTTCATTAATTTCGCTGAATTTAGTGAAATTAAGTTAGTTTCGATGAACCCGATGAATGTAACTTAATTTCATTAATTTCGCTGAATTTCGTGAAATTAAGTTAGTTTGGATGAACCCGATGAATGTAACTTAATTTCATCAATTTCGCTGAATTTAGTGAAATTAAGTTAGTTTGGATGAACCCGATGAATGTAACTTAATTTCATTAATTTCGCTGAATTTAGTGAAATTAAGTTAGTTTGGATGAACCCGATGAATGTAACTTAATTTCATCAATTTCGATGAATTTAGTGAAATTAAGTTAGTTTCGATGAACCCGATGAATGTAACTTAATTTCATCAATTTCGCTGAATTTAGTGAAATTAAGTTAGTTTGGATGAACCCGATGAATGTAACTTAATTTCATCAATTTCGCTGAATTTAGTGAAATTAAGTTAGTTTCGATGAACCCGATGAATGTAACTTAATTTCATCAATTTCGCTGAATTTAGTGAAATTAAGTTAGTTTGGATGAACCCGATGAATGTAACTTAATTTCATTAATTTCGATGAATTTAGTGAAATTAAGTTAGTTTCGATGAACCCGATGAATGTAACTTAATTTCATTAATTTTGCTGAATTTAGTGAAATTAAGTTAGTTTCGATGAACCCGATGAATGTAACTTAATTTCATTAATTTCGCTGAATTTAGTGAAATTAAGTTAGTTTGGATGAACCCGATGAATGTAACTTAATTTCATTAATTTCGCTGAATTTAGTGAAATTAAGTTAGTTTCGATGAACCCGATGAATGTAACTTAATTTCATCAATTTCGATGAATTTAGTGAAATTAAGTTAGTTTCGATGAACCCGATGAATGTAACTTAATTTCATCAATTTCGATGAATTTCGTGAAATTAAGTTAGTTTCGATGAACCCGATGAATGTAACTTAATTTCATTAATTTCGATGAATTTCGTGAAATTAAGTTAATTTGGATGAACCCGATGAATGTAACTTAATTTCATTAATTTCGCTGAATTTCGTGAAATTAAGTTAGTTTGGATGAACCCGATGAATGTAACTTAATTTCATTAATTTCGCTGAATTTAGTGAAATTAAGTTAGTTTCGATGAACCCGATGAATGTAACTTAATTTCATCAATTTCGATGAATTTAGTGAAATTAAGTTAGTTTGGATGAACCCGATGAATGTAACTTAATTTCATTAATTTCGCTGAATTTCGTGAAATTAAGTTAGTTTCGATGAACCCGATGAATGTAACTTAATTTCATTAATTTCGATGAATTTAGTGAAATTAAGTTAGTTTGGATGAACCCGATGAATGTAACTTAATTTCATTAATTTCGCTGAATTTAGTGAAATTAAGTTAGTTTGGATGAACCCGATGAATGTAACTTAATTTCATTAATTTCGATGAATTTAGTGAAATTAAGTTAATTTGGATGAACCCGATGAATGTAACTTAATTTCATCAATTTCGATGAATTTCGTGAAATTAAGTTAGTTTGGATGAACCCGATGAATGTAACTTAATTTCATTAATTTCGCTGAATTTAGTGAAATTAAGTTAGTTTCGATGAACCCGATGAATGTAACTTAATTTCATCAATTTCGATGAATTTCGTGAAATTAAGTTAGTTTGGATGAACCCGATGAATGTAACTTAATTTCATTAATTTGGCTGAATTTCGTGAAATTAAGTTAGTTTGGATGAACCCGATGAATGTAACTTAATTTCATCAATTTCGATGAATTTAGTGAAATTAAGTTAATTTGGATGAACCCGATGAATGTAACTTAATTTCATTAATTTCGCTGAATTTAGTGAAATTAAGTTAGTTTCGATGAACCCGATGAATGTAACTTAATTTCATTAATTTCGCTGAATTTAGTGAAATTAAGTTAGTTTGGATGAACCCGATGAATGTAACTTAATTTCATTAATTTCGCTGAATTTAGTGAAATTAAGTTAGTTTGGATGAACCCGATGAATGTAACTTAATTTCATTAATTTCGCTGAATTTAGTGAAATTAAGTTAGTTTCGATGAACCCGATGAATGTAACTTAATTTCATTAATTTCGCTGAATTTCGTGAAATTAAGTTAGTTTCGATGAACCCGATGAATGTAACTTAATTTCATTAATTTCGATGAATTTAGTGAAATTAAGTTAATTTGGATGAACCCGATGAATGTAACTTAATTTCATTAATTTCGCTGAATTTAGTGAAATTAAGTTAGTTTCGATGAACCCGATGAATGTAACTTAATTTCATTAATTTCGCTGAATTTCGTGAAATTAAGTTAGTTTCGATGAACCCGATGAATGTAACTTAATTTCATCAATTTCGATGAATTTCGTGAAATTAAGTTAGTTTCGATGAACCCGATGAATGTAACTTAATTTCATTAATTTCGATGAATTTCGTGAAATTAAGTTAGTTTCGATGAACCCGATGAATGTAACTTAATTTCATTAATTTCGATGAATTTAGTGAAATTAAGTTAGTTTCGATGAACCCGATGAATGTAACTTAATTTCATCAATTTCGCTGAATTTAGTGAAATTAAGTTAGTTTGGATGAACCCGATGAATGTAACTTAATTTCATTAATTTCGCTGAATTTAGTGAAATTAAGTTAGTTTGGATTAGGGAATCCAATCCCGCATCAAAATCTCAATCCCGCAAGCCCGCGGGATCGAGGTCATCAATCCCGCGGATCCGCGGGATTTGCGGGACTGCAAAAAAAATCATAGATTTTGTTCTAAGTAGTTATGTTCATGAATTTATGAAGTATTATATGAAATAAGAGTGTGTTGTATGTCAAACAAACTATACTTTAGTCAGTCAAACAAAAGGCCAATTCCACTATGCAGGAATTGATTCGGCTGGAATTTTCTTACATAGTAGCATAAATTTTAATTTCGAAATTACTCTTCGTTACAGGGGCCGTATTTGGTAAAAAAAACCACTTATATAATTAAAATAGAAACTTTTTGTATGCCTAAATTGGGCATTTTAGGCCCGTATTCACCGGCCTGGATATATCCACGCATATAAATATCGTGGATATTTCGTATTCACCGACCGCGAATTTTGGGGCTTGGATAAAGTTAATACCAGTTCGACCTGGTAATAAGTTTATCCGCCGATTTCTAACCTCTGACCTTTCGAAATTTCAAAATTGAACAAAGATGTGAGTGAAAATTAAAAAAATGAAATAAAGTATCAAGCCGTTTTCTTTGAAAGTGGTGTCCATTTTTGACAAAAAGTTAGTTAATGATAACATTCAATGCTATCTGTTATGAACTTTTTATCTTAAACAGTTCCCAAAAAAATCCTCCAAAATTTTGATCATTTTGTCAATACAAATTTAGCTAGTTAATGAAATTACAAACATAATTACTTTGAAAGTGGCGTAAGTCCACTTTCCGCAAAGACATAAATTTCTGGACATTCTTAACTTTCAAAATATGCCGATTTTGGAACTATCGACACGTCCATTAGAAAAAAAATTACTATTTATTCCTACAGATTATTATACCATCACACAACAATGCCGAAAACGTAGAAAGTTTATTTTACATGAAATGAAACGATATGATTTTGTTTCGACGAAACTACTAGTTTAGTAGTTAGTTCTAAAAAGACGAAAAAAGAAGTTATGGTGAAGCGGTAACTTGGCTGAAGATATTTTGGATAAGGTTTTTAAAAAACAAACCATATATAATGCTGTATAAAACTTCATTTGATGAAAATGGGGAGTTTAAAACATTAGATTTATCCCCCACACTTGGAAGACCACGAAAATTTGAATATTATAATACTACCACCTTTATATCCATCCATCGCATCCCAAAAATTCAACGATTTCATGGATCTATTACCTTATATTCCTCCAATATATCTTGGCTACTTTCTCATAATGAAAAAATGGAAAATGGAACATATTAATATAAAGTTGTAATGAATATAATATGAATGGCATTACCTGAAGAAATATTAGAATAAAATCTTTTTACTTTGTTTTTTTAACATATTTAATAAAAATTTCATAAGAAAAATTCAATTGATTCAATTGAAATCCCATATTTAATATTTCATCAATATAATGATTTTCATATTTCGTTGACTTTGAAAGTAGTGTATAAGTTTCTTTTAACTAATAATTTAAAAGCGATCACATTATAAAATTAAATCAATTTAATATTTAAAAAACGTAAAATGAGCGTATTAACATATACCAATATTTTTCAATCCATTCAAATGCAAACTCTTAAATATCTCCACATCATATAAAGTGGACTTACACCACTTTCAAAGAAAACGGCTCAAATATTGAATCAATATGAATGAATTTGGAATTCTGTAAAAATTTTAAATTGGTATATTTGCTTTCCGTGAATAGCAAAAAATATCCGTAGAATTGTACGGGATAAGAAATAACCGAGAATATATCCAGGTCGATGAATTCGGGCCGTAATAAACATCAAACGACTTGATCCACACGTATAGACACGATAAGGTTGTCGATAGCGTGTTGCCAAATGCCAATTTTTATTTATCGACAGAAATCGATTTCGACTCGAAAAACCAAATACGGCCCCAACAGAGTTTATGCTACCGATGTAAGAAAATTCCAGCCTAATCAATTCGAGCGTACAATTGCCCTGAATACTTTGTATGACTGATTCAGTAGTTTGTTTGACAAACAAAGGTAATCCCCGTACGCTCAATTCACGTGGAGAATATCCTGTCGTAGTCGTAGTGACATTGATCACGTTCATATACACGCACAGCACATAAATTGTAAATACTATGCAATATTGTTAGTATTTCTCTTAGTTCTTTTAACAGGTCATTCTACTGCTCAAATCCCGCAGATCCCGCGGATCCCGCATGTCTAGTCCCGCATTTCTGATCCCGCAAAAATGGTGCGGGATCCCGCATTTGCGGGATCCCGCGTTCGCGGGATTGGATTCCCTAGTTTGGATGAACCCGATGAATGTAACTTAATTTCATCAATTTCGATGAATTTCGTGAAATTAAGTTAGTTTCGATGAACCCGATGAATGTAACTTAATTTCATTAATTTCGATGAATTTCGTGAAATTAAGTTAGTTTCGATGAACCCGATGAATGTAACTTAATTTCATCAATTTCGATGAATTTAGTGAAATTAAGTTAATTTGGATGAACCCGATGAATGTAACTTAATTTCATCAATTTCGATGAATTTAGTGAAATTAAGTTAGTTTCGATGAACCCGATGAATGTAACTTAATTTCATTAATTTCGATGAATTTAGTGAAATTAAGTTAGTTTGGATGAACCCGATGAATGTAACTTAATTTCATTAATTTCGCTGAATTTAGTGAAATTAAGTTAGTTTCGATGAACCCGATGAATGTAACTTAATTTCATCAATTTCGATGAATTTAGTGAAATTAAGTTAGTTTGGATGAACCCGATGAATGTAACTTAATTTCATTAATTTCGCTGAATTTAGTGAAATTAAGTTAGTTTGGATGAACCCGATGAATGTAACTTAATTTCATCAATTTCGATGAATTTAGTGAAATTAAGTTAATTTGGATGAACCCGATGAATGTAACTTAATTTCATCAATTTCGATGAATTTAGTGAAATTAAGTTAGTTTCGATGAACCCGATGAATGTAACTTAATTTCATTAATTTCGATGAATTTAGTGAAATTAAGTTAATTTGGATGAACCCGATGAATGTAACTTAATTTCATCAATTTCGATGAATTTAGTGAAATTAAGTTAATTTGGATGAACCCGATGAATGTAACTTAATTTCATTAATTTCGCTGAATTTTGTGAAATTAAGTTAGTTTGGATGAACCCGATGAATGTAACTTAATTTCATTAATTTCGCTGAATTTCGTGAAATTAAGTTAGTTTCGATGAACCCGATGAATGTAACTTAATTTCATTAATTTCGCTGAATTTAGTGAAATTAAGTTAGTTTGGATGAACCCGATGAATGTAACTTAATTTCATCAATTTCGATGAATTTAGTGAAATTAAGTTAGTTTCGATGAACCCGATGAATGTAACTTAATTTCATTAATTTCGATGAATTTCGTGAAATTAAGTTAGTTTCGATGAACCCGATGAATGTAACTTAATTTCATCAATTTCGATGAATTTCGCGAAATTAAGTTAGTTTCGATGAACCCGATGAATGTAACTTAATTTCATCAATTTCGATGAATTTAGTGAAATTAAGTTAATTTGGATGAACCCGATGAATGTAACTTAATTTCATCAATTTCGATGAATTTAGTGAAATTAAGTTAATTTGGATGAACCCGATGAATGTAACTTAATTTCATCAATTTCGATGAATTTAGTGAAATTAAGTTAGTTTCGATGAACCCGATGAATGTAACTTAATTTCATTAATTTCGATGAATTTCGTGAAATTAAGTTAGTTTCGATGAACCCGATGAATGTAACTTAATTTCATTAATTTCGATGAATTTCGTGAAATTAAGTTAGTTTCGATGAACCCGATGAATGTAACTTA
Organism: Thereva nobilitata; assembly: GCA_963855945.1. Lineage (NCBI taxonomy): Eukaryota > Metazoa > Arthropoda > Insecta > Diptera > Therevidae > Thereva > Thereva nobilitata. The sequence goes on from OY979699.1 coordinate 3,448,261, forward strand.
ATTTCATCAATTTCGATGAATTTAGTGAAATTAAGTTAATTTGGATGAACCCGATGAATGTAACTTAATTTCATTAATTTCGATGAATTTAGTGAAATTAAGTTAATTTGGATGAACCCGATGAATGTAACTTAATTTCATAAATTTCGATGAATTTAGTGAAATTAAGTTAGTTTCGATGAACCCGATGAATGTAACTTAATTTCATCAATTTCGATGAATTTAGTGAAATTAAGTTAGTTTCGATGAACCCGATGAATGTAACTTAATTTCATTAATTTCGCTGAATTTAGTGAAATTAAGTTAATTTGGATGAACCCGATGAATGTAACTTAATTTCATCAATTTCGATGAATTTAGTGAAATTAAGTTAGTTTCGATGAACCCGATGAATGTAACTTAATTTCATCAATTTCGATGAATTTAGTGAAATTAAGTTAGTTTGGATGAACCCGATGAATGTAACTTAATTTCATCAATTTCGATGAATTTAGTGAAATTAAGTTAGTTTCGATGAACCCGATGAATGTAACTTAATTTCATTAATTTCGATGAATTTAGTGAAATTAAGTTAATTTGGATGAACCCGATGAATGTAACTTAATTTCATCAATTTCGATGAATTTAGTGAAATTAAGTTAGTTTCGATGAACCCGATGAATGTAACTTAATTTCATTAATTTCGATGAATTTCGTGAAATTAAGTTAGTTTCGATGAACCCGATGAATGTAACTTAATTTCATCAATTTCGATGAATTTAGTGAAATTAAGTTAGTTTCGATGAACCCGATGAATGTAACTTAATTTCATTAATTTCGATGAATTTCGTGAAATTAAGTTAGTTTCGATGAACCCGATGAATGTAACTTAATTTCATTAATTTCGATGAATTTAGTGAAATTAAGTTAATTTGGATGAACCCGATGAATGTAACTTAATTTCATCAATTTCGATGAATTTAGTGAAATTAAGTTAGTTTCGATGAACCCGATGAATGTAACTTAATTTCATCAATTTCGATGAATTTCGTGAAATTAAGTTAGTTTCGATGAACCCGATGAATGTAACTTAATTTCATTAATTTCGATGAATTTCGTGAAATTAAGTTAGTTTCGATGAACCCGATGAATGTAACTTAATTTCATTAATTTCGCTGAATTTAGTGAAATTAAGTTAATTTGGATGAACCCGATGAATGTAACTTAATTTCATTAATTTCGCTGAATTTAGTGAAATTAAGTTAGTTTCGATGAACCCGATGAATGTAACTTAATTTCATCAATTTCGATGAATTTAGTGAAATTAAGTTAGTTTGGATGAACCCGATGAATGTAACTTAATTTCATTAATTTCGCTGAATTTCGTGAAATTAAGTTAGTTTCGATGAACCCGATGAATGTAACTTAATTTCATTAATTTCGATGAATTTAGTGAAATTAAGTTAGTTTGGATGAACCCGATGAATGTAACTTAATTTCATTAATTTCGCTGAATTTAGTGAAATTAAGTTAGTTTGGATGAACCCGATGAATGTAACTTAATTTCATTAATTTCGATGAATTTAGTGAAATTAAGTTAATTTGGATGAACCCGATGAATGTAACTTAATTTCATCAATTTCGATGAATTTCGTGAAATTAAGTTAGTTTGGATGAACCCGATGAATGTAACTTAATTTCATTAATTTCGCTGAATTTAGTGAAATTAAGTTAGTTTCGATGAACCCGATGAATGTAACTTAATTTCATCAATTTCGATGAATTTCGTGAAATTAAGTTAGTTTGGATGAACCCGATGAATGTAACTTAATTTCATTAATTTCGCTGAATTTCGTGAAATTAAGTTAGTTTGGATGAACCCGATGAATGTAACTTAATTTCATCAATTTCGATGAATTTAGTGAAATTAAGTTAATTTGGATGAACCCGATGAATGTAACTTAATTTCATTAATTTCGCTGAATTTAGTGAAATTAAGTTAGTTTCGATGAACCCGATGAATGTAACTTAATTTCATTAATTTCGCTGAATTTAGTGAAATTAAGTTAGTTTGGATGAACCCGATGAATGTAACTTAATTTCATTAATTTCGCTGAATTTAGTGAAATTAAGTTAGTTTGGATGAACCCGATGAATGTAACTTAATTTCATTAATTTCGCTGAATTTAGTGAAATTAAGTTAGTTTCGATGAACCCGATGAATGTAACTTAATTTCATTAATTTCGCTGAATTTCGTGAAATTAAGTTAGTTTCGATGAACCCGATGAATGTAACTTAATTTCATTAATTTCGATGAATTTAGTGAAATTAAGTTAATTTGGATGAACCCGATGAATGTAACTTAATTTCATTAATTTCGCTGAATTTAGTGAAATTAAGTTAGTTTCGATGAACCCGATGAATGTAACTTAATTTCATTAATTTCGCTGAATTTCGTGAAATTAAGTTAGTTTCGATGAACCCGATGAATGTAACTTAATTTCATCAATTTCGATGAATTTCGTGAAATTAAGTTAGTTTCGATGAACCCGATGAATGTAACTTAATTTCATTAATTTCGATGAATTTCGTGAAATTAAGTTAGTTTCGATGAACCCGATGAATGTAACTTAATTTCATTAATTTCGATGAATTTAGTGAAATTAAGTTAGTTTCGATGAACCCGATGAATGTAACTTAATTTCATCAATTTCGATGAATTTAGTGAAATTAAGTTAATTTGGATGAACCCGATGAATGTAACTTAATTTCATCAATTTCGATGAATTTAGTGAAATTAAGTTAATTTGGATGAACCTGATGAATGTAACTTAATTTCATTAATTTCGCTGAATTTAATGAAATTAAGTTAGTTTGGATGAACCTGATGAATGTAACTTAATTTCATCAATTTCGATGAATTTAGTGAAATTAAGTTAGTTTCGATGAACCCGATGAATGTAACTTAATTTCATTAATTTCGATGAATTTAGTGAAATTAAGTTAGTTTGGATGAACCCGATGAATGTAACTTAATTTCATTAATTTCGCTGAATTTAGTGAAATTAAGTTAGTTTGGATGAACCCGATGAATGTAACTTAATTTCATTAATTTCGCTGAATTTAGTGAAATTAAGTTAGTTTGGATGAACCCGATGAATGTAACTTAATTTCATTAATTTCGCTGAATTTAGTGAAATTAAGTTAATTTGGATGAACCCGATGAATGTAACTTAATTTCATTAATTTCGCTGAATTTAGTGAAATTAAGTTAGTTTCGATGAACCCGATGAATGTAACTTAATTTCATTAATTTCGCTGAATTTCGTGAAATTAAGTTAGTTTCGATGAACCCGATGAATGTAACTTAATTTCATCAATTTCGATGAATTTCGTGAAATTAAGTTAGTTTCGATGAACCCGATGAATGTAACTTAATTTCATTAATTTCGCTGAATTTAGTGAAATTAAGTTAGTTTCGATGAACCCGATGAATGTAACTTAATTTCATTAATTTCGATGAATTTAGTGAAATTAAGTTAGTTTCGATGACCCCGATGAATGTAACTTAATTTCATCAATTTCGATGAATTTAGTGAAATTAAGTTAATTTGGATGAACCGATGAATGTAACTTAATTTCATCAATTTCGATGAATTTAGTGAAATTAAGTTAATTTGGATGAACCTGATGAATGTAACTTAATTTCATTAATTTCGCTGAATTTAACGAAATTAAGTTAGTTTGGATGAACCTGATGAATGTAACTTAATTTCATCAATTTCGATGAATTTAGTGAAATTAAGTTAGTTTCGATGAACCCGATGAATGTAACTTAATTTCATTAATTTCGATGAATTTAGTGAAATTAAGTTAGTTTGGATGAACCCGATGAATGTAACTTAATTTCATTAATTTCGCTGAATTTAGTGAAATTAAGTTAGTTTGGATGAACCCGATGAATGTAACTTAATTTCATTAATTTCGCTGAATTTAGTGAAATTAAGTTAGTTTGGATGAACCCGATGAATGTAACTTAATTTCATTAATTTCGCTGAATTTAGTGAAATTAAGTTAGTTTCGATGAACCCGATGAATGTAACTTAATTTCATCAATTTCGATGAATTTCGTGAAATTAAGTTAGTTTGGATGAACCCGATGAATGTAACTTAATTTCATTAATTTCGATGAATTTAGTGAAATTAAGTTAGTTTCGATGAACCCGATGAATGTAACTTAATTTCATCAATTTCGATGAATTTAGTGAAATTAAGTTAGTTTGGATGAACCCGATGAATGTAACTTAATTTCATCAATTTCGATGAATTTAGTGAAATTAAGTTAATTTGGATGAACCCGATGAATGTAACTTAATTTCATCAATTTCGATGAATTTAGTGAAATTAAGTTAGTTTCGATGAACCCGATGAATGTAACTTAATTTCATCAATTTCGATGAATTTAGTGAAATTAAGTTAGTTTCGATGAACCCGATGAATGTAACTTAATTTCATTAATTTCGATGAATTTAGTGAAATTAAGTTAGTTTCGATGAACCCGATGAATGTAACTTAATTTCATCAATTTCGATGAATTTCGTGAAATTAAGTTAGTTTGGATGAACACGATGAATGTAACTTAATTTCATCAATTTCGATGAATTTCGTGAAATTAAGTTAGTTTGGATGAACCCGATGAATGTAACTTAATTTCATCAATTTCGATGAATTTAGTGAAATTAAGTTAGTTTCGATGAACCCGATGAATGTAACTTAATTTCATCAATTTCGATGAATTTCGTGAAATTAAGTTAGTTTCGATGAACCCGATGAATGTAACTTAATTTCATCAATTTCGCTGAATTTAGTGAAATTAAGTTAGTTTCGATGAACCCGATGAATGTAACTTAATTTCATTAATTTCGATGAATTTCGTGAAATTAAGTTAGTTTGGATGAACCCGATGAATGTAACTTAATTTCATCAATTTCGATGAATTTCGTGAAATTAAGTTAATTTGGATGAACCCGATGAATGTAACTTAATTTCATTAATTTCGCTGAATTTAGTGAAATTAAGTTAGTTTGGATGAACCCGATGAATGTAACTTAATTTCATTAATTTCGATGAATTTCGTGAAATTAAGTTAGTTTGGATGAACCCGATGAATGTAACTTAATTTCATCAATTTCGATGAATTTCGTGAAATTAAGTTAGTTTGGATGAACCCGATGAATGTAACTTAATTTCATTAATTTCGCTGAATTTAGTGAAATTAAGTTAGTTTGGATGAACCCGATGAATGTAACTTAATTTCATTAATTTCGCTGAATTTAGTGAAATTAAGTTAGTTTCGATGAACCCGATGAATGTAACTTAATTTCATCAATTTCGATGAATTTAGTGAAATTAAGTTAGTTTCGATGAACCCGATGAATGTAACTTAATTTCATCAATTTCGATGAATTTAGTGAAATTAAGTTAGTTTCGATGAACCCGATGAATGTAACTTAATTTCATCAATTTCGATGAATTTAGTGAAATTAAGTTAGTTTCGATGAACCCGATGAATGTAACTTAATTTCATCAATTTCGATGAATTTAGTGAAATTAAGTTAGTTTCGATGAACCCGATGAATGTAACTTAATTTCATCAATTTCGATGAATTTCGTGAAATTAAGTTAGTTTCGATGAACCCGATGAATGTAACTTAATTTCATTAATTTCGATGAATTTCGTGAAATTAAGTTAGTTTCGATGAACCCGATGAATGTAACTTAATTTCATCAATTTCGATGAATTTAGTGAAATTAAGTTAGTTTCGATGAACCCGATGAATGTAACTTAATTTCATCAATTTCGATGAATTTCGTGAAATTAAGTTAGTTTCGATGAACCCGATGAATGTAACTTAATTTCATTAATTTCGATGAATTTCGTGAAATTAAGTTAGTTTCGATGAACCCGATGAATGTAACTTAATTTCATTAATTTCGCTGAATTTAGTGAAATTAAGTTAATTTGGATGAACCCGATGAATGTAACTTAATTTCATTAATTTCGCTGAATTTAGTGAAATTAAGTTAGTTTCGATGAACCCGATGAATGTAACTTAATTTCATTAATTTCGCTGAATTTCGTGAAATTAAGTTAGTTTGGATGAACCCGATGAATGTAACTTAATTTCATTAATTTCGATGAATTTAGTGAAATTAAGTTAGTTTCGATGAACCCGATGAATGTAACTTAATTTCATCAATTTCGCTGAATTTAGTGAAATTAAGTTAGTTTGGATGAACCCGATGAATGTAACTTAATTTCATTAATTTCGCTGAATTTAGTGAAATTAAGTTAATTTGGATGAACCCGATGAATGTAACTTAATTTCATTAATTTCGCTGAATTTAGTGAAATTAAGTTAATTTGGATGAACCCGATGAATGTAACTTAATTTCATTAATTTCGATGAATTTAGTGAAATTAAGTTAGTTTCGATGAACCCGATGAATGTAACTTAATTTCATCAATTTCGATGAATTTCGTGAAATTAAGTTAGTTTCGATGAACCCGATGAATGTAACTTAATTTCATCAATTTCGATGAATTTAGTGAAATTAAGTTAGTTTCGATGAACCCGATGAATGTAACTTAATTTCATCAATTTCGATGAATTTCGTGAAATTAAGTTAGTTTCGATGAACCCGATGAATGTAACTTAATTTCATCAATTTCGATGAATTTAGTGAAATTAAGTTAGTTTCGATGAACCCGATGAATGTAACTTAATTTCATCAATTTCGATGAATTTCGTGAAATTAAGTTAGTTTCGATGAACCCGATGAATGTAACTTAATTTCATCAATTTCGATGAATTTAGTGAAATTAAGTTAGTTTGGATGAACCCGATGAATGTAACTTAATTTCATTAATTTCGCTGAATTTAGTGAAATTAAGTTAGTTTGGATGAACCCGATGAATGTAACTTAATTTCATTAATTTCGCTGAATTTAGTGAAATTAAGTTAGTTTCGATGAACCCGATGAATGTAACTTAATTTCATCAATTTCGATGAATTTCGTGAAATTAAGTTAGTTTCGATGAACCCGATGAATGTAACTTAATTTCATCAATTTCGATGAATTTAGTGAAATTAAGTTAGTTTCGATGAACCCGATGAATGTAACTTAATTTCATCAATTTCGATGAATTTCGTGAAATTAAGTTAGTTTCGATGAACCCGATGAATGTAACTTAATTTCATCAATTTCGATGAATTTAGTGAAATTAAGTTAGTTTCGATGAACCCGATGAATGTAACTTAATTTCATCAATTTCGATGAATTTAGTGAAATTAAGTTAGTTTGGATGAACCCGATGAATGTAACTTAATTTCATTAATTTCGCTGAATTTAGTGAAATTAAGTTAGTTTGGATGAACCCGATGAATGTAACTTAATTTCATCAATTTCGATGAATTTAGTGAAATTAAGTTAGTTTGGATGAACCCGATGAATGTAACTTAATTTCATCAATTTCGATGAATTTCGTGAAATTAAGTTAGTTTCGATGAACCCGATGAATGTAACTTAATTTCATCAATTTCGATGAATTTAGTGAAATTAAGTTAGTTTGGATGAACCCGATGAATGTAACTTAATTTCATTAATTTCGCTGAATTTGGTGAAATTAAGTTAGTTTGGATGAACCCGATGAATGTAACTTAATTTCATTAATTTCGCTGAATTTAGTGAAATTAAGTTAGTTTCGATGAACCCGATGAATGTAACTTAATTTCATCAATTTCGATGAATTTAGTGAAATTAAGTTAGTTTGGATGAACCCGATGAATGTAACTTAATTTCATTAATTTCGCTGAATTTAGTGAAATTAAGTTAGTTTGGATGAACCCGATGAATGTAACTTAATTTCATTAATTTCGCTGAATTTAGTGAAATTAAGTTAGTTTGGATGAACCCGATGAATGTAACTTAATTTCATTAATTTCGCTGAATTTAGTGAAATTAAGTTAGTTTCGATGAACCCGATGAATGTAACTTAATTTCATTAATTTCGATGAATTTCGTGAAATTAAGTTAGTTTCGATGAACCCGATGAATGTAACTTAATTTCATTAATTTCGATGAATTTAGTGAAATTAAGTTAATTTGGATGAACCCGATGAATGTAACTTAATTTCATCAATTTCGCTGAATTTAGTGAAATTAAGTTAGTTTGGATGAACCCGATGAATGTAACTTAATTTCATTAATTTCGCTGAATTTAATGAAATTAAGTTAGTTTCGATGAACCCGATGAATGTAACTTAATTTCATTAATTTCGATGAATTTAGTGAAATTAAGTTAGTTTGGATGAACCCGATGAATGTAACTTAATTTCATTAATTTCGATGAATTTCGTGAAATTAAGTTAGTTTGGATGAACCCGATGAATGTAACTTAATTTCATTAATTTCGCTGAATTTAGTGAAATTAAGTTAGTTTGGATGAACCCGATGAATGTAACTTAATTTCATCAATTTCGCTGAATTTAGTGAAATTAAGTTAGTTTGGATGAACCCGATGAATGTAACTTAATTTCATTAATTTCGCTGAATTTAGTGAAATTAAGTTAGTTTCGATGAACCCGATGAATGTAACTTAATTTCATTAATTTCGCTGAATTTCGTGAAATTAAGTTAGTTTCGATGAACCCGATGAATGTAACTTAATTTCATTAATTTCGCTGAATTTCGTGAAATTAAGTTAGTTTGGATGAACCCGATGAATGTAACTTAATTTCATCAATTTCGATGAATTTCGTGAAATTAAGTTAGTTTCGATGAACCCGATGAATGTAACTTAATTTCATCAATTTCGATGAATTTAGTGAAATTAAGTTAGTTTGGATGAACCCGATGAATGTAACTTAATTTCATTAATTTCGCTGAATTTAGTGAAATTAAGTTAGTTTGGATGAACCCGATGAATGTAACTTAATTTCATCAATTTCGATGAATTTAGTGAAATTAAGTTAGTTTGGATGAACCCGATGAATGTAACTTAATTTCATCAATTTCGATGAATTTCGTGAAATTAAGTTAGTTTCGATGAACCCGATGAATGTAACTTAATTTCATCAATTTCGATGAATTTAGTGAAATTAAGTTAGTTTGGATGAACCCGATGAATGTAACTTAATTTCATCAATTTCGCTGAATTTAGTGAAATTAAGTTAGTTTGGATGAACCCGATGAATGTAACTTAATTTCATTAATTTCGCTGAATTTCGTGAAATTAAGTTAGTTTGGATGAACCCGATGAATGTAACTTAATTTCATTAATTTCGCTGAATTTAGTGAAATTAAGTTAGTTTGGATGAACCCGATGAATGTAACTTAATTTCATTAATTTCGCTGAATTTAGTGAAATTAAGTTAGTTTGGATGAACCCGATGAATGTAACTTAATTTCATTAATTTCGCTGAATTTCGTGAAATTAAGTTAGTTTGGATGAACCCGATGAATGTAACTTAATTTCATTAATTTCGCTGAATTTAGTGAAATTAAGTTAGTTTCGATGAACCCGATGAATGTAACTTAATTTCATTAATTTCGATGAATTTCGTGAAATTAAGTTAGTTTCGATGAACCCGATGAATGTAACTTAATTTCATTAATTTCGATGAATTTAGTGAAATTAAGTTAGTTTCGATGAACCCGATGAATGTAACTTAATTTCATCAATTTCGATGAATTTAGTGAAATTAAGTTAGTTTCGATGAACCCGATGAATGTAACTTAATTTCATCAATTTCGCTGAATTTAGTGAAATTAAGTTAGTTTCGATGAACCCGATGAATGTAACTTAATTTCATTAATTTCGCTGAATTTAGTGAAATTAAGTTAGTTTCGATGAACCCGATGAATGTAACTTAATTTCATCAATTTCGATGAATTTAGTGAAATTAAGTTAGTTTCGATGAACCCGATGAATGTAACTTAATTTCATCAATTTCGATGAATTTAGTGAAATTAAGTTAGTTTGGATGAACCCGATGAATGTAACTTAATTTCATCAATTTCGCTGAATTTAGTGAAATTAAGTTAGTTTGGATGAACCCGATGAATGTAACTTAATTTCATTAATTTCGCTGAATTTAGTGAAATTAAGTTAGTTTCGATGAACCCGATGAATGTAACTTAATTTCATTAATTTCGCTGAATTTCGTGAAATTAAGTTAGTTTCGATGAACCCGATGAATGTAACTTAATTTCATTAATTTCGCTGAATTTCGTGAAATTAAGTTAGTTTGGATGAACCCGATGAATGTAACTTAATTTCATCAATTTCGATGAATTTCGTGAAATTAAGTTAGTTTCGATGAACCCGATGAATGTAACTTAATTTCATCAATTTCGCTGAATTTAGTGAAATTAAGTTAGTTTGGATGAACCCGATGAATGTAACTTAATTTCATTAATTTCGCTGAATTTAGTGAAATTAAGTTAGTTTGGATGAACCCGATGAATGTAACTTAATTTCATCAATTTCGATGAATTTAGTGAAATTAAGTTAGTTTGGATGAACCCGATGAATGTAACTTAATTTCATCAATTTCGATGAATTTCGTGAAATTAAGTTAGTTTCGATGAACCCGATGAATGTAACTTAATTTCATCAATTTCGATGAATTTAGTGAAATTAAGTTAGTTTGGATGAACCCGATGAATGTAACTTAATTTCATCAATTTCGCTGAATTTAGTGAAATTAAGTTAGTTTGGATGAACCCGATGAATGTAACTTAATTTCATTAATTTCGCTGAATTTCGTGAAATTAAGTTAGTTTGGATGAACCCGATGAATGTAACTTAATTTCATTAATTTCGCTGAATTTAGTGAAATTAAGTTAGTTTGGATGAACCCGATGAATGTAACTTAATTTCATTAATTTCGCTGAATTTAGTGAAATTAAGTTAGTTTGGATGAACCCGATGAATGTAACTTAATTTCATTAATTTCGCTGAATTTCGTGAAATTAAGTTAGTTTGGATGAACCCGATGAATGTAACTTAATTTCATTAATTTCGCTGAATTTAGTGAAATTAAGTTAGTTTCGATGAACCCGATGAATGTAACTTAATTTCATTAATTTCGATGAATTTCGTGAAATTAAGTTAGTTTCGATGAACCCGATGAATGTAACTTAATTTCATTAATTTCGATGAATTTAGTGAAATTAAGTTAGTTTCGATGAACCCGATGAATGTAACTTAATTTCATCAATTTCGATGAATTTAGTGAAATTAAGTTAGTTTCGATGAACCCGATGAATGTAACTTAATTTCATCAATTTCGCTGAATTTAGTGAAATTAAGTTAGTTTCGATGAACCCGATGAATGTAACTTAATTTCATTAATTTCGCTGAATTTAGTGAAATTAAGTTAGTTTCGATGAACCCGATGAATGTAACTTAATTTCATCAATTTCGATGAATTTAGTGAAATTAAGTTAGTTTCGATGAACCCGATGAATGTAACTTAATTTCATCAATTTCGATGAATTTCGTGAAATTAAGTTAGTTTGGATGAACCCGATGAATGTAACTTAATTTCATTAATTTCGCTGAATTTCGTGAAATTAAGTTAGTTTGGATGAACCCGATGAATGTAACTTAATTTCATCAATTTCGATGAATTTCGTGAAATTAAGTTAGTTTCGATGAACCCGATGAATGTAACTTAATTTCATCAATTTCGATGAATTTAGTGAAATTAAGTTAGTTTGGATGAACCCGATGAATGTAACTTAATTTCATTAATTTCGCTGAATTTAGTGAAATTAAGTTAGTTTGGATGAACCCGATGAATGTAACTTAATTTCATCAATTTCGATGAATTTAGTGAAATTAAGTTAATTTCGATGAACCCGATGAATGTAACTTAATTTCATCAATTTCGATGAATTTAGTGAAATTAAGTTAGTTTCGATGAACCCGATGAATGTAACTTAATTTCATTAATTTCGATGAATTTCGTGAAATTAAGTTAGTTTGGATGAACCCGATGAATGTAACTTAATTTCATTAATTTCGCTGAATTTCGTGAAATTAAGTTAGTTTCGATGAACCCGATGAATGTAACTTAATTTCATTAATTTCGATGAATTTCGTGAAATTAAGTTAGTTTCGATGAACCCGATGAATGTAACTTAATTTCATCAATTTCGATGAATTTCGTGAAATTAAGTTAATTTGGATGAACCCGATGAATGTAACTTAATTTCATTAATTTCGCTGAATTTAGTGAAATTAAGTTAGTTTCGATGAACCCGATGAATGTAACTTAATTTCATTAATTTCGCTGAATTTAGTGAAATTAAGTTAGTTTCGATGAACCCGATGAATGTAACTTAATTTCATTAATTTCGATGAATTTCGTGAAATTAAGTTAGTTTCGATGAACCCGATGAATGTAACTTAATTTCATCAATTTCGCTGAATTTAGTGAAATTAAGTTAGTTTGGATGAACCCGATGAATGTAACTTAATTTCATTAATTTCGCTGAATTTAGTGAAATTAAGTTAGTTTGGATGAACCCGATGAATGTAACTTAATTTCATTAATTTCGCTGAATTTAGTGAAATTAAGTTAGTTTCGATGAACCCGATGAATGTAACTTAATTTCATTAATTTCGATGAATTTCGTGAAATTAAGTTAGTTTGGATGAACCCGATGAATGTAACTTAATTTCATCAATTTCGATGAATTTCGTGAAATTAAGTTAGTTTCGATGAACCCGATGAATGTAACTTAATTTCATCAATTTCGATGAATTTAGTGAAATTAAGTTAGTTTCGATGAACCCGATGAATGTAACTTAATTTCATCAATTTCGATGAATTTCGTGAAATTAAGTTAGTTTCGATGAACCCGATGAATGTAACTTAATTTCATCAATTTCGATGAATTTAGTGAAATTAAGTTAGTTTCGATGAACCCGATGAATGTAACTTAATTTCATCAATTTCGATGAATTTCGTGAAATTAAGTTAGTTTCGATGAACCCGATGAATGTAACTTAATTTCATTAATTTCGCTGAATTTAGTGAAATTAAGTTAATTTGGATGAACCCGATGAATGTAACTTAATTTCATCAATTTCGATGAATTTAGTGAAATTAAGTTAATTTGGATGAACCCGATGAATGTAACTTAATTTCATCAATTTCGATGAATTTAGTGAAATTAAGTTAGTTTCGATGAACCCGATGAATGTAACTTAATTTCATCAATTTCGATGAATTTCGTGAAATTAAGTTAGTTTCGATGAACCCGATGAATGTAACTTAATTTCATTAATTTCGATGAATTTCGTGAAATTAAGTTAGTTTCGATGAACCCGATGAATGTAACTTAATTTCATTAATTTCGATGAATTTAGTGAAATTAAGTTAGTTTCGATGAACCCGATGAATGTAACTTAATTTCATTAATTTCGATGAATTTAGTGAAATTAAGTTAGTTTCGATGAACCCGATGAATGTAACTTAATTTCATCAATTTCGATGAATTTCGTGAAATTAAGTTAGTTTCGATGAACCCGATGAATGTAACTTAATTTCATTAATTTCGATGAATTTCGTGAAATTAAGTTAGTTTCGATGAACCCGATGAATGTAACTTAATTTCATTAATTTCGATGAATTTCGTGAAATTAAGTTAGTTTCGATGAACCCGATGAATGTAACTTAATTTCATTAATTTCGCTGAATTTAGTGAAATTAAGTTAGTTTGGATGAACCCGATGAATGTAACTTAATTTCATCAATTTCGCTGAATTTAGTGAAATTAAGTTAGTTTGGATGAACCCGATGAATGTAACTTAATTTCATTAATTTCGCTGAATTTCGTGAAATTAAGTTAGTTTGGATGAACCCGATGAATGTAACTTAATTTCATTAATTTCGCTGAATTTAGTGAAATTAAGTTAGTTTCGATGAACCCGATGAATGTAACTTAATTTCATCAATTTCGATGAATTTCGTGAAATTAAGTTAGTTTCGATGAACCCGATGAATGTAACTTAATTTCATCAATTTCGATGAATTTAGTGAAATTAAGTTAGTTTCGATGAACCCGATGAATGTAACTTAATTTCATCAATTTCGATGAATTTCGTGAAATTAAGTTAGTTTCGATGAACCCGATGAATGTAACTTAATTTCATCAATTTCGATGAATTTCGTGAAATTAAGTTAATTTGGATGAACCCGATGAATGTAACTTAATTTCATTAATTTCGCTGAATTTAGTGAAATTAAGTTAGTTTGGATGAACCCGATGAATGTAACTTAATTTCATCAATTTCGATGAATTTAGTGAAATTAAGTTAGTTTCGATGAACCCGATGAATGTAACTTAATTTCATTAATTTCGCTGAATTTAGTGAAATTAAGTTAGTTTGGATGAACCCGATGAATGTAACTTAATTTCATCAATTTCGATGAATTTAGTGAAATTAAGTTAGTTTGGATGAACCCGATGAATGTAACTTAATTTCATCAATTTCGATGAATTTCGTGAAATTAAGTTAGTTTCGATGAACCCGATGAATGTAACTTAATTTCATTAATTTCGCTGAATTTAGTGAAATTAAGTTAATTTGGATGAACCCGATGAATGTAACTTAATTTCATTAATTTCGATGAATTTAGTGAAATTAAGTTAGTTTCGATGAACCCGATGAATGTAACTTAATTTCATCAATTTCGATGAATTTAGTGAAATTAACCCCGCGATTCTAGTTGTTAGATTGTTGTCAGATCTAACAACTCGACCCCAGGTATCGAAAAGAGCTTTGGCGTAAAGCTTTCCCCTCGATTTTGGAGACTTTGAATTGTCAGACTTCCCCTTCAGCAGTTCGCTCAATCATGTTAGCCGGTGTTTGTTCACGGTATACAGAAACAAGGTAATTTCTGTTTTTGTGTTTGTTTACGTTTGAGTGCCGGCTGCGCGAAAATAATAATTAAAATCGAAGTAAGTAAAATGCGTATTTTAAAATATTTTTAAAGTTTTAATATTGCAAGTTAGACCGTTTGGCTTTGTTGAAGGCCTGTCTACTTTCAGACCTTAGTTTGAGAAGCTTACTGTTCCACCAAGGAGGTTTGGTTTTACCCCTGTATTTCTTAATGGGACAGGCTGCTTCCAATGCATTATTTAAGAGGTTGCTGAGATTCTTCACCTGATCTTCGAGATCTTCAGCGTTCCAAAAATGGGTGGGAACATCCTCGGGAAGTGATCTTTCCACCAATTGTCTATATACGGCCCAATCTGTGCTTCGGACATTCCTGTAACCAGGGGCCTTCTTCACACTTGAGCACGTATTGACATTAAAAAGAATGACTCTATGGTCAGAAAAGGAGTGTTCACTGGATATTCTCCAGTTTTGTACACAATTGAGCAGGTCTGAGGAAACAAGAGTGATGTACGTGATTCAAAAAATCTGGTGTTCGGTTTTTCTTAATTTTAAGCGGTTTAATGAAAATAAAGTATCAAAATTTATAGACCATTTTAAACTAGACATTTCAATGGTTAAATGAGCACTTATTGAACATCAAAATTCGACAAAAACATCAATAAAGTTGTCCATGCAAGATTAGGGTATTTTTTTTCGAAAAATGTGAATTTCTAGGAAACTATCCGTTATCCAAACAAAAAAAAATCATGCTTATTTAACGCAACACAAGGTATACTCTTACAAATTTTTATGTAATTTGAATTATTTTTACGGGAAAAAAAAATTTGAGGTTATGTCAAAATATGTTATATACAAAAGTTTAATCTTTTTATTATCTACAACTTTTGTATGAAACATTTTCCTCTAGGAGGTCATGTTTCACCGCAAATCGCAAAAAATCCGCTTTGGCACTAGCCTAATTAAAATTTTAGTCATAGTATTTAATACCTAAATCATCAATACGACCATAACAGCCAGCTCGCGAGCCGCTGGCTATAGTTAGATTTTCAAAGCTTACAATTCCCCTCCATTTGTTAGATCTAACATCCAGAATACCAAATCCTCTCTTTTTCTGACAAAAGCACATAGTCTCCACCGAAGGGGCAAGAGCTTTGAGCTTTTTACTCATTTTCTGACTATTGTTAGATTTCTATGATCTAGAATCGCGGGGTAAGTTAGTTTCGATGAACCCGATGAATGTAACTTAATTTCATTAATTTCGATGAATTTAGTGAAATTAAGTTAGTTTCGATGAACCCGATGAATGTAACTTAATTTCATCAATTTCGATGAATTTAGTGAAATTAAGTTAGTTTCGATGAACCCGATGAATGTAACTTAATTTCATCAATTTCGATGAATTTAGTGAAATTAAGTTAATTTGGATGAACCCGATGAATGTAACTTAATTTCATCAATTTCGCTGAATTTAGTGAAATTAAGTTAGTTTGGATGAACCCGATGAATGTAACTTAATTTCATTAATTTCGCTGAATTTAGTGAAATTAAGTTAGTTTGGATGAACCCGATGAATGTAACTTAATTTCATCAATTTCGATGAATTTCGTGAAATTAAGTTAGTTTCGATGAACCCGATGAATGTAACTTAATTTCATCAATTTCGCTGAATTTAGTGAAATTAAGTTAGTTTGGATGAACCCGATGAATGTAACTTAATTTCATCAATTTCGATGAATTTAGTGAAATTAAGTTAGTTTCGATGAACCCGATGAATGTAACTTAATTTCATCAATTTCGATGAATTTAGTGAAATTAAGTTAGTTTCGATGAACCCGATGAATGTAACTTAATTTCATCAATTTCGCTGAATTTCGTGAAATTAAGTTAGTTTCGATGAACCCGATGAATGTAACTTAATTTCATCAATTTCGATGAATTTAGTGAAATTAAGTTAGTTTCGATGAACCCGATGAATGTAACTTAATTTCATCAATTTCGCTGAATTTAGTGAAATTAAGTTAGTTTCGATGAACCCGATGAATGTAACTTAATTTCATTAATTTCGCTGAATTTAGTGAAATTAAGTTAGTTTGGATGAACCCGATGAATGTAACTTAATTTCATCAATTTCGATGAATTTAGTGAAATTAAGTTAATTTGGATGAACCCGATGAATGTAACTTAATTTCATCAATTTCGATGAATTTAGTGAAATTAAGTTAGTTTCGATGAACCCGATGAATGTAACTTAATTTCATTAATTTCGATGAATTTAGTGAAATTAAGTTAGTTTCGATGAACCCGATGAATGTAACTTAATTTCATCAATTTCGATGAATTTAGTGAAATTAAGTTAGTTTCGATGAACCCGATGAATGTAACTTAATTTCATCAATTTCGATGAATTTAGTGAAATTAAGTTAATTTGGATGAACCCGATGAATGTAACTTAATTTCATCAATTTCGATGAATTTAGTGAAATTAAGTTAGTTTCGATGAACCCGATGAATGTAACTTAATTTCATTAATTTCGATGAATTTAGTGAAATTAAGTTAGTTTCGATGAACCCGATGAATGTAACTTAATTTCATCAATTTCGATGAATTTCGTGAAATTAAGTTAGTTTGGATGAACCCGATGAATGTAACTTAATTTCATCAATTTCGCTGAATTTAGTGAAATTAAGTTAGTTTGGATGAACCCGATGAATGTAACTTAATTTCATTAATTTCGCTGAATTTAGTGAAATTAAGTTAGTTTCGATGAACCCGATGAATGTAACTTAATTTCATCAATTTCGATGAATTTAGTGAAATTAAGTTAGTTTCGATGAACCCGATGAATGTAACTTAATTTCATTAATTTCGATGAATTTCGTGAAATTAAGTTAGTTTCGATGAACCCGATGAATGTAACTTAATTTCATTAATTTCGCTGAATTTAGTGAAATTAAGTTAATTTGGATGAACCCGATGAATGTAACTTAATTTCATTAATTTCGATGAATTTAGTGAAATTAAGTTAGTTTCGATGAACCCGATGAATGTAACTTAATTTCATTAATTTCGCTGAATTTAGTGAAATTAAGTTAGTTTGGATGAACCCGATGAATGTAACTTAATTTCATTAATTTCGCTGAATTTAGTGAAATTAAGTTAGTTTGGATGAACCCGATGAATGTAACTTAATTTCATTAATTTCGCTGAATTTCGTGAAATTAAGTTAGTTTGGATGAACCCGATGAATGTAACTTAATTTCATTAATTTCGCTGAATTTAGTGAAATTAAGTTAGTTTCGATGAACCCGATGAATGTAACTTAATTTCATTAATTTCGCTGAATTTCGTGAAATTAAGTTAATTTGGATGAACCCGATGAATGTAACTTAATTTCATTAATTTCGATGAATTTAGTGAAATTAAGTTAATTTGGATGAACCCGATGAATGTAACTTAATTTCATCAATTTCGATGAATTTAGTGAAATTAAGTTAGTTTCGATGAACCCGATGAATGTAACTTAATTTCATTAATTTCGATGAATTTAGTGAAATTAAGTTAATTTGGATGAACCCGATGAATGTAACTTAATTTCATCAATTTCGCTGAATTTAGTGAAATTAAGTTAGTTTGGATGAACCCGATGAATGTAACTTAATTTCATTAATTTCGCTGAATTTAGTGAAATTAAGTTAATTTGGATGAACCCGATGAATGTAACTTAATTTCATCAATTTCGATGAATTTAGTGAAATTAAGTTAGTTTGGATGAACCCGATGAATGTAACTTAATTTCATCAATTTCGATGAATTTAGTGAAATTAAGTTAGTTTCGATGAACCCGATGAATGTAACTTAATTTCATCAATTTCGATGAATTTAGTGAAATTAAGTTAGTTTCGATGAACCCGATGAATGTAACTTAATTTCATCAATTTCGATGAATTTCGTGAAATTAAGTTAGTTTCGATGAACCCGATGAATGTAACTTAATTTCATCAATTTCGATGAATTTAGTGAAATTAAGTTAGTTTCGATGAACCCGATGAATGTAACTTAATTTCATTAATTTCGCTGAATTTCGTGAAATTAAGTTAGTTTGGATGAACCCGATGAATGTAACTTAATTTCATCAATTTCGATGAATTTAGTGAAATTAAGTTAGTTTCGATGAACCCGATGAATGTAACTTAATTTCATCAATTTCGATGAATTTAGTGAAATTAAGTTAATTTGGATGAACCCGATGAATGTAACTTAATTTCATCAATTTCGATGAATTTAGTGAAATTAAGTTAGTTTCGATGAACCCGATGAATGTAACTTAATTTCATTAATTTCGATGAATTTAGTGAAATTAAGTTAGTTTCGATGAACCCGATGAATGTAACTTAATTTCATCAATTTCGCTGAATTTCGTGAAATTAAGTTAGTTTCGATGAACCCGATGAATGTAACTTAATTTCATTAATTTCGATGAATTTAGTGAAATTAAGTTAATTTGGATGAACCCGATGAATGTAACTTAATTTCATTAATTTCGCTGAATTTAGTGAAATTAAGTTAGTTTCGATGAACCCGATGAATGTAACTTAATTTCATCAATTTCGATGAATTTAGTGAAATTAAGTTAGTTTGGATGAACCCGATGAATGTAACTTAATTTCATTAATTTCGATGAATTTAGTGAAATTAAGTTAGTTTCGATGAACCCGATGAATGTAACTTAATTTCATCAATTTCGATGAATTTAGTGAAATTAAGTTAGTTTGGATGAACCCGATGAATGTAACTTAATTTCATTAATTTCGCTGAATTTAGTGAAATTAAGTTGATTTGGATGAACCCGATGAATGTAACTTAATTTCATTAATTTCGCTGAATTTAGTGAAATTAAGTTAGTTTCGATGAACCCGATGAATGTAACTTAATTTCATTAATTTCGATGAATTTAGTGAAATTAAGTTAGTTTGGATGAACCCGATGAATGTAACTTAATTTCATCAATTTCGATGAATTTCGTGAAATTAAGTTAGTTTGGATGAACCCGATGAATGTAACTTAATTTCATTAATTTCGCTGAATTTAGTGAAATTAAGTTAGTTTCGATGAACCCGATGAATGTAACTTAATTTCATCAATTTCGATGAATTTCGTGAAATTAAGTTAGTTTGGATGAACCCGATGAATGTAACTTAATTTCATTAATTTCGCTGAATTTCGTGAAATTAAGTTAGTTTGGATGAACCCGATGAATGTAACTTAATTTCATCAATTTCGATGAATTTAGTGAAATTAAGTTAATTTGGATGAACCCGATGAATGTAACTTAATTTCATCAATTTCGATGAATTTAGTGAAATTAAGTTAGTTTCGATGAACCCGATGAATGTAACTTAATTTCATCAATTTCGATGAATTTCGTGAAATTAAGTTAGTTTCGATGAACCCGATGAATGTAACTTAATTTCATCAATTTCGATGAATTTAGTGAAATTAAGTTAGTTTCGATGAACCCGATGAATGTAACTTAATTTCATTAATTTCGATGAATTTAGTGAAATTAAGTTAGTTTCGATGAACCCGATGAATGTAACTTAATTTCATCAATTTCGCTGAATTTCGTGAAATTAAGTTAGTTTCGATGAACCCGATGAATGTAACTTAATTTCATTAATTTCAATGAATTTAGTGAAATTAAGTTAATTTGGATGAACCCGATGAATGTAACTTAATTTCATTAATTTCGCTGAATTTAGTGAAATTAAGTTAGTTTCGATGAACCCGATGAATGTAACTTAATTTCATCAATTTCGATGAATTTAGTGAAATTAAGTTAGTTTGGATGAACCCGATGAATGTAACTTAATTTCATTAATTTCGATGAATTTAGTGAAATTAAGTTAGTTTCGATGAACCCGATGAATGTAACTTAATTTCATCAATTTCGATGAATTTAGTGAAATTAAGTTAGTTTGGATGAACCCGATGAATGTAACTTAATTTCATTAATTTCGCTGAATTTAGTGAAATTAAGTTGATTTGGATGAACCCGATGAATGTAACTTAATTTCATTAATTTCGCTGAATTTAGTGAAATTAAGTTAGTTTCGATGAACCCGATGAATGTAACTTAATTTCATTAATTTCGATGAATTTAGTGAAATTAAGTTAGTTTGGATGAACCCGATGAATGTAACTTAATTTCATCAATTTCGATGAATTTCGTGAAATTAAGTTAGTTTGGATGAACCCGATGAATGTAACTTAATTTCATTAATTTCGATGAATTTAGTGAAATTAAGTTAGTTTGGATGAACCCGATGAATGTAACTTAATTTCATTAATTTCGCTGAATTTAGTGAAATTAAGTTGATTTGGATGAACCCGATGAATGTAACTTAATTTCATTAATTTCGCTGAATTTAGTGAAATTAAGTTAGTTTCGATGAACCCGATGAATGTAACTTAATTTCATTAATTTCGATGAATTTAGTGAAATTAAGTTAGTTTGGATGAACCCGATGAATGTAACTTAATTTCATCAATTTCGATGAATTTCGTGAAATTAAGTTAGTTTGGATGAACCCGATGAATGTAACTTAATTTCATTAATTTCGCTGAATTTAGTGAAATTAAGTTAGTTTCGATGAACCCGATGAATGTAACTTAATTTCATCAATTTCGATGAATTTCGTGAAATTAAGTTAGTTTGGATGAACCCGATGAATGTAACTTAATTTCATTAATTTCGCTGAATTTCGTGAAATTAAGTTAGTTTGGATGAACCCGATGAATGTAACTTAATTTCATCAATTTCGATGAATTTAGTGAAATTAAGTTAATTTGGATGAACCCGATGAATGTAACTTAATTTCATCAATTTCGATGAATTTAGTGAAATTAAGTTAGTTTCGATGAACCCGATGAATGTAACTTAATTTCATCAATTTCGATGAATTTCGTGAAATTAAGTTAGTTTCGATGAACCCGATGAATGTAACTTAATTTCATCAATTTCGATGAATTTAGTGAAATTAAGTTAGTTTCGATGAACCCGATGAATGTAACTTAATTTCATTAATTTCGATGAATTTAGTGAAATTAAGTTAGTTTCGATGAACCCGGTGAATGTAACTTAATTTCATCAATTTCGCTGAATTTCGTGAAATTAAGTTAGTTTCGATGAACCCGATGAATGTAACTTAATTTCATTAATTTCGATGAATTTAGTGAAATTAAGTTAATTTGGATGAACCCGATGAATGTAACTTAATTTCATTAATTTCGCTGAATTTAGTGAAATTAAGTTAGTTTCGATGAACCCGATGAATGTAACTTAATTTCATCAATTTCGATGAATTTAGTGAAATTAAGTTAGTTTGGATGAACCCGATGAATGTAACTTAATTTCATTAATTTCGATGAATTTAGTGAAATTAAGTTAGTTTCGATGAACCCGATGAATGTAACTTAATTTCATCAATTTCGATGAATTTAGTGAAATTAAGTTAGTTTGGATGAACCCGATGAATGTAACTTAATTTCATTAATTTCGCTGAATTTAGTGAAATTAAGTTGATTTGGATGAACCCGATGAATGTAACTTAATTTCATTAATTTCGCTGAATTTAGTGAAATTAAGTTAGTTTCGATGAACCCGATGAATGTAACTTAATTTCATTAATTTCGATGAATTTAGTGAAATTAAGTTAGTTTGGATGAACCCGATGAATGTAACTTAATTTCATCAATTTCGATGAATTTCGTGAAATTAAGTTAGTTTGGATGAACCCGATGAATGTAACTTAATTTCATTAATTTCGCTGAATTTAGTGAAATTAAGTTAGTTTCGATGAACCCGATGAATGTAACTTAATTTCATCAATTTCGATGAATTTCGTGAAATTAAGTTAGTTTGGATGAACCCGATGAATGTAACTTAATTTCATTAATTTCGCTGAATTTCGTGAAATTAAGTTAGTTTGGATGAACCCGATGAATGTAACTTAATTTCATCAATTTCGATGAATTTAGTGAAATTAAGTTAATTTGGATGAACCCGATGAATGTAACTTAATTTCATCAATTTCGATGAATTTAGTGAAATTAAGTTAGTTTCGATGAACCCGATGAATGTAACTTAATTTCATCAATTTCGATGAATTTCGTGAAATTAAGTTAGTTTCGATGAACCCGATGAATGTAACTTAATTTCATCAATTTCGATGAATTTAGTGAAATTAAGTTAGTTTCGATGAACCCGATGAATGTAACTTAATTTCATTAATTTCGATGAATTTAGTGAAATTAAGTTAGTTTCGATGAACCCGATGAATGTAACTTAATTTCATCAATTTCGATGAATTTCGTGAAATTAAGTTAGTTTCGATGAACCCGATGAATGTAACTTAATTTCATCAATTTCGATGAATTTAGTGAAATTAAGTTAGTTTCGATGAACCCGATGAATGTAACTTAATTTCATTAATTTCGCTGAATTTCGTGAAATTAAGTTAGTTTGGATGAACCCGATGAATGTAACTTAATTTCATTAATTTCGCTGAATTTCGTGAAATTAAGTTAGTTTCGATGAACCCGATGAATGTAACTTAATTTCATTAATTTCGCTGAATTTAGTGAAATTAAGTTAGTTTCGATGAACCCGATGAATGTAACTTAATTTCATCAATTTCGATGAATTTCGTGAAATTAAGTTAGTTTCGATGAACCCGATGAATGTAACTTAATTTCATTAATTTCGATGAATTTCGTGAAATTAAGTTAGTTTCGATGAACCCGATGAATGTAACTTAATTTCATTAATTTCGATGAATTTAGTGAAATTAAGTTAGTTTCGATGAACCCGATGAATGTAACTTAATTTCATCAATTTCGCTGAATTTAGTGAAATTAAGTTAGTTTGGATGAACCCGATGAATGTAACTTAATTTCATTAATTTCGCTGAATTTAGTGAAATTAAGTTAGTTTGGATGAACCCGATGAATGTAACTTAATTTCATCAATTTCGATGAATTTTAGTGAAATTAAGTTAGTTTCGATGAACCCGATGAATGTAACTTAATTTCATTAATTTCGCTGAATTTAGTGAAATTAAGTTAGTTTGGATGAACCCGATGAATGTAACTTAATTTCATTAATTTCGCTGAATTTAGTGAAATTAAGTTAGTTTGGATGAACCCCGATGAATGTAACTTAATTTCATTAATTTCGCTGAATTTAATGAAATTAAGTTAGTTTCGATGAACCCGATGAATGTAACTTAATTTCATTAATTTCGCTGAATTTAGGGAAATTAAGTTAGTTTGGATGAACCCGATGAATGTAACTTAATTTCATTAATTTCGCTGAATTTAGTGAAATTAAGTTAGTTTGGATGAACCCGATGAATGTAACTTAATTTCATTAATTTCGCTGAATTTCGTGAAATTAAGTTAGTTTGGATGAACCCGATGAATGTAACTTAATTTCATTAATTTCGCTGAATTTAGTGAAATTAAGTTAGTTTGGATGAACCCGATGAATGTAACTTAATTTCATTAATTTCGCTGAATTTAGTGAAATTAAGTTAGTTTGGATGAACCCGATGAATGTAACTTAATTTCATTAATTTCGCTGAATTTAGTGAAATTAAGTTAGTTTGGATGAACCCGATGAATGTAACTTAATTTCATTAATTTCGCTGAATTTAGTGAAATTAAGTTAGTTTGGATGAACCCGATGAATGTAACTTAATTTCATTAATTTCGCTGAATTTAGTGAAATTAAGTTAGTTTGGATGAACCCGATGAATGTAACTTAATTTCATCAATTTCGATGAATTTCGTGAAATTAAGTTAGTTTCGATGAACCCGATGAATGTAACTTAATTTCATCAATTTCGATGAATTTAGTGAAATTAAGTTAATTTGGATGAACCCGATGAATGTAACTTAATTTCATCAATTTCGATGAATTTAGTGAAATTAAGTTAGTTTCGATGAACCCGATGAATGTAACTTAATTTCATTAATTTCGCTGAATTTAATGAAATTAAGTTAGTTTGGATGAACCTGATGAATGTAACTTAATTTCATTAATTTCGCTGAATTTAATGAAATTAAGTTAGTTTGGATGAACCCGATGAATGTAACTTAATTTCATTAATTTCGCTGAATTTAGTGAAATTAAGTTAGTTTCGATGAACCCGATGAATGTAACTTAATTTCATCAATTTCGCTGAATTTAGTGAAATTAAGTTAGTTTGGATGAACCCGATGAATGTAACTTAATTTCATTAATTTCGCTGAATTTCGTGAAATTAAGTTAATTTGGATGAACCCGATGAATGTAACTTAATTTCATTAATTTCGATGAATTTAGTGAAATTAAGTTAATTTGGATGAACCCGATGAATGTAACTTAATTTCATCAATTTCGATGAATTTAGTGAAATTAAGTTAGTTTCGATGAACCCGATGAATGTAACTTAATTTCATTAATTTCGATGAATTTCGTGAAATTAAGTTAGTTTCGATGAACCCGATGAATGTAACTTAATTTCATTAATTTCGCTGAATTTCGTGAAATTAAGTTAGTTTGGATGAACCCGATGAATTAACTTAATTTCATCAATTTCGATGAATTTAGTGAAATTAAGTTAGTTTCGATGAACCCGATGAATGTAACTTAATTTCATCAATTTCGATGAATTTAGTGAAATTAAGTTAGTTTCGATGAACCCGATGAATGTAACTTAATTTCATCAATTTCGATGAATTTAGTGAAATTAAGTTAATTTGGATGAACCCGATGAATGTAACTTAATTTCATCAATTTCGATGAATTTAGTGAAATTAAGTTAATTTGGATGAACCCGATGAATGTAACTTAATTTCATCAATTTCGATGAATTTAGTGAAATTAAGTTAGTTTCGATGAACCCGATGAATGTAACTTAATTTCATCAATTTCGATGAATTTAGTGAAATTAAGTTAGTTTCGATGAACCCGATGAATGTAACTTAATTTCATTAATTTCGATGAATTTAGTGAAATTAAGTTAGTTTCGATGAACCCGATGAATGTAACTTAATTTCATCAATTTCGCTGAATTTCGTGAAATTAAGTTAGTTTCGATGAACCCGATGAATGTAACTTAATTTCATTAATTTCGATGAATTTAGTGAAATTAAGTTAATTTGGATGAACCCGATGAATGTAACTTAATTTCATTAATTTCGCTGAATTTAGTGAAATTAAGTTAGTTTCGATGAACCCGATGAATGTAACTTAATTTCATTAATTTCGCTGAATTTAGTGAAATTAAGTTAGTTTGGATGAACCCGATGAATGTAACTTAATTTCATTAATTTCGATGAATTTAGTGAAATTTAGTTAGTTTCGATGAACCCGATGAATGTAACTTAATTTCATCAATTTCGATGAATTTAGTGAAATTAAGTTAGTTTGGATGAACCCGATGAATGTAACTTAATTTCATTAATTTCGCTGAATTTAGTGAAATTAAGTTAATTTGGATGAACCCGATGAATGTAACTTAATTTCATTAATTTCGCTGAATTTAGTGAAATTAAGTTAGTTTCGATGAACCCGATGAATGTAACTTAATTTCATTAATTTCGATGAATTTAGTGAAATTAAGTTAGTTTGGATGAACCCGATGAATGTAACTTAATTTCATCAATTTCGATGAATTTCGTGAAATTAAGTTAGTTTGGATGAACCCGATGAATGTAACTTAATTTCATTAATTTCGCTGAATTTAGTGAAATTAAGTTAGTTTCGATGAACCCGATGAATGTAACTTAATTTCATCAATTTCGATGAATTTCGTGAAATTAAGTTAGTTTGGATGAACCCGATGAATGTAACTTAATTTCATTAATTTCGCTGAATTTCGTGAAATTAAGTTAGTTTGGATGAACCCGATGAATGTAACTTAATTTCATCAATTTCGATGAATTTAGTGAAATTAAGTTAATTTGGATGAACCCGATGAATGTAACTTAATTTCATCAATTTCGATGAATTTAGTGAAATTAAGTTAGTTTCGATGAACCCGATGAATGTAACTTAATTTCATCAATTTCGATGAATTTCGTGAAATTAAGTTAGTTTCGATGAACCCGATGAATGTAACTTAATTTCATCAATTTCGATGAATTTAGTGAAATTAAGTTAGTTTCGATGAACCCGATGAATGTAACTTAATTTCATTAATTTCGATGAATTTAGTGAAATTAAGTTAGTTTCGATGAACCCGATGAATGTAACTTAATTTCATCAATTTCGATGAATTTCGTGAAATTAAGTTAGTTTCGATGAACCCGATGAATGTAACTTAATTTCATCAATTTCGATGAATTTAGTGAAATTAAGTTAGTTTCGATGAACCCGATGAATGTAACTTAATTTCATTAATTTCGCTGAATTTCGTGAAATTAAGTTAGTTTGGATGAACCCGATGAATGTAACTTAATTTCATTAATTTCGCTGAATTTCGTGAAATTAAGTTAGTTTGGATGAACCCGATGAATGTAACTTAATTTCATTAATTTCGCTGAATTTCGTGAAATTAAGTTAGTTTCGATGAACCCGATGAATGTAACTTAATTTCATTAATTTCGCTGAATTTAGTGAAATTAAGTTAGTTTGGATGAACCCGATGAATGTAACTTAATTTCATTAATTTCGCTGAATTTCGTGAAATTAAGTTAGTTTGGATGAACCCGATGAATGTAACTTAATTTCATTAATTTCGATGAATTTAGTGAAATTAAGTTAGTTTCGATGAACCCGATGAATGTAACTTAATTTCATTAATTTCGCTGAATTTCGTGAAATTAAGTTAATTTGGATGAACCCGATGAATGTAACTTAATTTCATTAATTTCGATGAATTTAGTGAAATTAAGTTAATTTGGATGAACCCGATGAATGTAACTTAATTTCATCAATTTCGATGAATTTAGTGAAATTAAGTTAGTTTCGATGAACCCGATGAATGTAACTTAATTTCATTAATTTCGCTGAATTTAGTGAAATTAAGTTAGTTTGGATGAACCCGATGAATGTAACTTAATTTCATTAATTTCGCTGAATTTAGTGAAATTAAGTTAGTTTGGATGAACCCGATGAATGTAACTTAATTTCATTAATTTCGCTGAATTTAGTGAAATTAAGTTAGTTTCGATGAACCCGATGAATGTAACTTAATTTCATCAATTTCGATGAATTTAGTGAAATTAAGTTAGTTTCGATGAACCCGATGAATGTAGCTTAATTTCATTAATTTCGATGAATTTCGTGAAATTAAGTTAGTTTGGATGAACCCGATGAATGTAACTTAATTTCATCAATTTCGATGAATTTCGTGAAATTAAGTTAGTTTCGATGAACCCGATGAATGTAACTTAATTTCATTAATTTCGCTGAATTTAGTGAAATTAAGTTAGTTTGGATGAACCCGATGAATGTAACTTAATTTCATCAATTTCGATGAATTTAGTGAAATTAAGTTAGTTTGGATGAACCCGATGAATGTAACTTAATTTCATCAATTTCGATGAATTTAGTGAAATTAAGTTAATTTGGATGAACCCGATGAATGTAACTTAATTTCATCAATTTCGATGAATTTAGTGAAATTAAGTTAGTTTGGATGAACCCGATGAATGTAACTTAATTTCATCAATTTCGATGAATTTAGTGAAATTAAGTTAGTTTCGATGAACCCGATGAATGTAACTTAATTTCATCAATTTCGATGAATTTAGTGAAATTAAGTTAATTTGGATGAACCCGATGAATGTAACTTAATTTCATCAATTTCGATGAATTTAGTGAAATTAAGTTAATTTGGATGAACCCGATGAATGTAACTTAATTTCATCAATTTCGATGAATTTAGTGAAATTAAGTTAGTTTCGATGAACCCGATGAATGTAACTTAATTTCATCAATTTCGATGAATTTAGTGAAATTAAGTTAGTTTCGATGAACCCGATGAATGTAACTTAATTTCATTAATTTCGATGAATTTCGTGAAATTAAGTTAGTTTCGATGAACCCGATGAATGTAACTTAATTTCATCAATTTCGATGAATTTAGTGAAATTAAGTTAGTTTCGATGAACCCGATGAATGTAACTTAATTTCATTAATTTCGCTGAATTTAGTGAAATTAAGTTAGTTTGGATGAACCCGATGAATGTAACTTAATTTCATTAATTTCGCTGAATTTCGTGAAATTAAGTTAGTTTGGATGAACCCGATGAATGTAACTTAATTTCATCAATTTCGATGAATTTCGTGAAATTAAGTTAGTTTCGATGAACCCGATGAATGTAACTTAATTTCATTAATTTCGATGAATTTCGTGAAATTAAGTTAGTTTGGATGAACCCGATGAATGTAACTTAATTTCATTAATTTCGCTGAATTTCGTGAAATTAAGTTAGTTTCGATGAACCCGATGAATGTAACTTAATTTCATCAATTTCGATGAATTTCGTGAAATTAAGTTAGTTTCGATGAACCCGATGAATGTAACTTAATTTCATCAATTTCGATGAATTTAGTGAAATTAAGTTAGTTTGGATGAACCCGATGAATGTAACTTAATTTCATTAATTTCGCTGAATTTAGTGAAATTAAGTTAGTTTGGATGAACCCGATGAATGTAACTTAATTTCATTAATTTCGCTGAATTTAGTGAAATTAAGTTAGTTTGGATGAACCCGATGAATGTAACTTAATTTCATTAATTTCGATGAATTTAGTGAAATTAAGTTAATTTGGATGAACCCGATGAATGTAACTTAATTTCATCAATTTCGATGAATTTCGTGAAATTAAGTTAGTTTGGATGAACCCGATGAATGTAACTTAATTTCATTAATTTCGCTGAATTTAGTGAAATTAAGTTAGTTTCGATGAACCCGATGAATGTAACTTAATTTCATCAATTTCGATGAATTTCGTGAAATTAAGTTAGTTTGGATGAACCCGATGAATGTAACTTAATTTCATTAATTTCGCTGAATTTCGTGAAATTAAGTTAGTTTGGATGAACCCGATGAATGTAACTTAATTTCATCAATTTCGATGAATTTAGTGAAATTAAGTTAATTTGGATGAACCCGATGAATGTAACTTAATTTCATTAATTTCGCTGAATTTAGTGAAATTAAGTTAGTTTCGATGAACCCGATGAATGTAACTTAATTTCATTAATTTCGCTGAATTTAGTGAAATTAAGTTAGTTTGGATGAACCCGATGAATGTAACTTAATTTCATTAATTTCGCTGAATTTAGTGAAATTAAGTTAGTTTGGATGAACCCGATGAATGTAACTTAATTTCATTAATTTCGCTGAATTTAGTGAAATTAAGTTAGTTTCGATGAACCCGATGAATGTAACTTAATTTCATTAATTTCGCTGAATTTCGTGAAATTAAGTTAGTTTCGATGAACCCGATGAATGTAACTTAATTTCATTAATTTCGATGAATTTAGTGAAATTAAGTTAATTTGGATGAACCCGATGAATGTAACTTAATTTCATTAATTTCGCTGAATTTAGTGAAATTAAGTTAGTTTCGATGAACCCGATGAATGTAACTTAATTTCATTAATTTCGCTGAATTTCGTGAAATTAAGTTAGTTTCGATGAACCCGATGAATGTAACTTAATTTCATCAATTTCGATGAATTTCGTGAAATTAAGTTAGTTTCGATGAACCCGATGAATGTAACTTAATTTCATTAATTTCGATGAATTTCGTGAAATTAAGTTAGTTTCGATGAACCCGATGAATGTAACTTAATTTCATTAATTTCGATGAATTTAGTGAAATTAAGTTAGTTTCGATGAACCCGATGAATGTAACTTAATTTCATCAATTTCGCTGAATTTAGTGAAATTAAGTTAGTTTGGATGAACCCGATGAATGTAACTTAATTTCATTAATTTCGCTGAATTTAGTGAAATTAAGTTAGTTTGGATGAACCCGATGAATGTAACTTAATTTCATCAATTTCGATGAATTTAGTGAAATTAAGTTAGTTTCGATGAACCCGATGAATGTAACTTAATTTCATTAATTTCGCTGAATTTAGTGAAATTAAGTTAGTTTGGATGAACCCGATGAATGTAACTTAATTTCATTAATTTCGATGAATTTCGTGAAATTAAGTTAGTTTCGATGAACCCGATGAATGTAACTTAATTTCATCAATTTCGATGAATTTAGTGAAATTAAGTTAGTTTGGATGAACCCGATGAATGTAACTTAATTTCATCAATTTCGCTGAATTTAGTGAAATTAAGTTAGTTTGGATGAACCCGATGAATGTAACTTAATTTCATTAATTTCGATGAATTTCGTGAAATTAAGTTAGTTTGGATGAACCCGATGAATGTAACTTAATTTCATTAATTTCGCTGAATTTAGTGAAATTAAGTTAGTTTGGATGAACCCGATGAATGTAACTTAATTTCATCAATTTCGATGAATTTAGTGAAATTAAGTTAGTTTCGATGAACCCGATGAATGTAACTTAATTTCATCAATTTCGATGAATTTAGTGAAATTAAGTTAGTTTCGATGAACCCGATGAATGTAACTTAATTTCATCAATTTCGATGAATTTAGTGAAATTAAGTTAGTTTCGATGAACCCGATGAATGTAACTTAATTTCATCAATTTCGATGAATTTAGTGAAATTAAGTTAGTTTGGATGAACCCGATGAATGTAACTTAATTTCATTAATTTCGATGAATTTCGTGAAATTAAGTTAGTTTGGATGAACCCGATGAATGTAACTTAATTTCATCAATTTCGATGAATTTCGTGAAATTAAGTTAGTTTGGATGAACCCGATGAATGTAACTTAATTTCATTAATTTCGCTGAATTTAGTGAAATTAAGTTAGTTTGGATGAACCCGATGAATGTAACTTAATTTCATTAATTTCGCTGAATTTAGTGAAATTAAGTTAGTTTCGATGAACCCGATGAATGTAACTTAATTTCATCAATTTCGATGAATTTAGTGAAATTAAGTTAGTTTCGATGAACCCGATGAATGTAACTTAATTTCATCAATTTCGATGAATTTAGTGAAATTAAGTTAGTTTCGATGAACCCGATGAATGTAACTTAATTTCATCAATTTCGATGAATTTAGTGAAATTAAGTTAGTTTCGATGAACCCGATGAATGTAACTTAATTTCATCAATTTCGATGAATTTAGTGAAATTAAGTTAGTTTCGATGAACCCGATGAATGTAACTTAATTTCATCAATTTCGATGAATTTAGTGAAATTAAGTTAGTTTCGATGAACCCGATGAATGTAACTTAATTTCATCAATTTCGCTGAATTTCGTGAAATTAAGTTAGTTTCGATGAACCCGATGAATGTAACTTAATTTCATCAATTTCGATGAATTTAGTGAAATTAAGTTAGTTTCGATGAACCCGATGAATGTAACTTAATTTCATCAATTTCGATGAATTTCGTGAAATTAAGTTAGTTTCGATGAACCCGATGAATGTAACTTAATTTCATTAATTTCAATGAATTTCGTGAAATTAAGTTAGTTTCGATGAACCCGATGAATGTAACTTAATTTCATTAATTTCGCTGAATTTAGTGAAATTAAGTTAATTTGGATGAACCCGATGAATGTAACTTAATTTCATCAATTTCGATGAATTTAGTGAAATTAAGTTAGTTTGGATGAACCCGATGAATGTAACTTAATTTCATCAATTTCGATGAATTTCGTGAAATTAAGTTAGTTTGGATGAACCCGATGAATGTAACTTAATTTCATTAATTTCGCTGAATTTAGTGAAATTAAGTTAGTTTGGATGAACCCGATGAATGTAACTTAATTTCATCAATTTCGATGAATTTCGTGAAATTAAGTTAGTTT
This sequence comes from Thereva nobilitata, assembly GCA_963855945.1. NCBI lineage: Eukaryota > Metazoa > Arthropoda > Insecta > Diptera > Therevidae > Thereva > Thereva nobilitata. The sequence continues at coordinate 3,481,193 of OY979699.1, forward strand.
CGATGAACCCGATGAATGTAACTTAATTTCATTAATTTCGATGAATTTCGTGAAATTAAGTTAGTTTCGATGAACCCGATGAATGTAACTTAATTTCATTAATTTCGCTGAATTTAGTGAAATTAAGTTAATTTGGATGAACCCGATGAATGTAACTTAATTTCATTAATTTCGCTGAATTTAGTGAAATTAAGTTAGTTTCGATGAACCCGATGAATGTAACTTAATTTCATCAATTTCGATGAATTTAGTGAAATTAAGTTAGTTTGTATGAACCCGATGAATGTAACTTAATTTCATTAATTTCGCTGAATTTCGTGAAATTAAGTTAGTTTCGATGAACCCGATGAATGTAACTTAATTTCATTAATTTCGATGAATTTAGTGAAATTAAGTTAGTTTGGATGAACCCGATGAATGTAACTTAATTTCATTAATTTCGCTGAATTTAGTGAAATTAAGTTAGTTTGGATGAACCCGATGAATGTAACTTAATTTCATTAATTTCGATGAATTTAGTGAAATTAAGTTAATTTGGATGAACCCGATGAATGTAACTTAATTTCATCAATTTCGATGAATTTCGTGAAATTAAGTTAGTTTCGATGAACCCGATGAATGTAACTTAATTTCATCAATTTCGATGAATTTCGTGAAATTAAGTTAGTTTGGATGAACCCGATGAATGTAACTTAATTTCATCAATTTCGATGAATTTCGTGAAATTAAGTTAGTTTCGATGAACCCGATGAATGTAACTTAATTTCATCAATTTCGATGAATTTAGTGAAATTAAGTTAGTTTGGATGAACCCGATGAATGTAACTTAATTTCATTAATTTCGCTGAATTTAGTGAAATTAAGTTAGTTTGGATGAACCCGATGAATGTAACTTAATTTCATCAATTTCGATGAATTTAGTGAAATTAAGTTAGTTTGGATGAACCCGATGAATGTAACTTAATTTCATCAATTTCGATGAATTTCGTGAAATTAAGTTAGTTTCGATGAACCCGATGAATGTAACTTAATTTCATCAATTTCGATGAATTTAGTGAAATTAAGTTAGTTTGGATGAACCCGATGAATGTAACTTAATTTCATTAATTTCGCTGAATTTAGTGAAATTAAGTTAGTTTGGATGAACCCGATGAATGTAACTTAATTTCATCAATTTCGATGAATTTAGTGAAATTAAGTTAGTTTCGATGAACCCGATGAATGTAACTTAATTTCATCAATTTCGATGAATTTCGTGAAATTAAGTTAGTTTGGATGAACCCGATGAATGTAACTTAATTTCATCAATTTCGATGAATTTAGTGAAATTAAGTTAGTTTCGATGAACCCGATGAATGTAACTTAATTTCATCAATTTCGATGAATTTAGTGAAATTAAGTTAGTTTGGATGAACCCGATGAATGTAACTTAATTTCATTAATTTCGCTGAATTTAGTGAAATTAAGTTAGTTTGGATGAACCCGATGAATGTAACTTAATTTCATCAATTTCGATGAATTTAGTGAAATTAAGTTAATTTGGATGAACCCGATGAATGTAACTTAATTTCATCAATTTCGATGAATTTCGTGAAATTAAGTTAGTTTGGATGAACCCGATGAATGTAACTTAATTTCATCAATTTCGATGAATTTAGTGAAATTAAGTTAGTTTCGATGAACCCGATGAATGTAACTTAATTTCATCAATTTCGATGAATTTAGTGAAATTAAGTTAGTTTGGATGAACCCGATGAATGTAACTTAATTTCATTAATTTCGCTGAATTTAGTGAAATTAAGTTAGTTTGGATGAACCCGATGAATGTAACTTAATTTCATCAATTTCGATGAATTTAGTGAAATTAAGTTAATTTGGATGAACCCGATGAATGTATCTTAATTTCATCAATTTCGATGAATTTAGTGAAATTAAGTTAGTTTCGATGAACCCGATGAATGTAACTTAATTTCATTAATTTCGATGAATTTCGTGAAATTAAGTTAGTTTCGATGAACCCGATGAATGTAACTTAATTTCATTAATTTCGATGAATTTAGTGAAATTAAGTTAGTTTCGATGAACCCGATGAATGTAACTTAATTTCATTAATTTCGCTGAATTTAGTGAAATTAAGTTAGTTTGGATGAACCCGATGAATGTAACTTAATTTCATTAATTTCGCTGAATTTAGTGAAATTAAGTTAGTTTCGATGAACCCGATGAATGTAACTTAATTTCATTAATTTCGCTGAATTTAGTGAAATTAAGTTAGTTTCGATGAACCCGATGAATGTAACTTAATTTCATCAATTTCGATGAATTTAGTGAAATTAAGTTAGTTTGGATGAACCCGATGAATGTAACTTAATTTCATTAATTTCGCTGAATTTCGTGAAATTAAGTTAGTTTGGATGAACCCGATGAATGTAACTTAATTTCATCAATTTCGATGAATTTAGTGAAATTAAGTTAATTTGGATGAACCCGATGAATGTAACTTAATTTAATTAATTTCGATGAATTTAGTGAAATTAAGTTAATTTGGATGAACCCGATGAATGTAACTTAATTTCATTAATTTCGCTGAATTTAGTGAAATTAAGTTAGTTTGGATGAACCCGATGAATGTAACTTAATTTCATCAATTTCGATGAATTTAGTGAAATTAAGTTAGTTTCGATGAACCCGATGAATGTAACTTAATTTCATCAATTTCGATGAATTTAGTGAAATTAAGTTAGTTTCGATGAACCCGATGAATGTAACTTAATTTCATTAATTTCGATGAATTTCGTGAAATTAAGTTAGTTTCGATGAACCCGATGAATGTAACTTAATTTCATCAATTTCGATGAATTTAGTGAAATTAAGTTAGTTTCGATGAACCCGATGAATGTAACTTAATTTCATTAATTTCGCTGAATTTAGTGAAATTAAGTTAGTTTGGATGAACCCGATGAATGTAACTTAATTTCATTAATTTCGCTGAATTTCGTGAAATTAAGTTAGTTTGGATGAACCCGATGAATGTAACTTAATTTCATCAATTTCGCTGAATTTAGTGAAATTAAGTTAGTTTGGATGAACCCGATGAATGTAACTTAATTTCATTAATTTCGCTGAATTTAGTGAAATTAAGTTAGTTTGGATGAACCCGATGAATGTAACTTAATTTCATTAATTTCGCTGAATTTAGTGAAATTAAGTTAGTTTCGATGAACCCGATGAATGTAACTTAATTTCATCAATTTCGCTGAATTTCGTGAAATTAAGTTAGTTTGGATGAACCCGATGAATGTAACTTAATTTCATCAATTTCGCTGAATTTAGTGAAATTAAGTTAGTTTGGATGAACCCGATGAATGTAACTTAATTTCATCAATTTCGCTGAATTTAGTGAAATTAAGTTAGTTTTGATGAACCCGATGAATGTAACTTAATTTCATTAATTTCGATGAATTTAGTGAAATTAAGTTAGTTTCGATGAACCCGATGAATGTAACTTAATTTCATCAATTTCGATGAATTTCGTGAAATTAAGTTAGTTTCGATGAACCCGATGAATGTAACTTAATTTCATTAATTTCGCTGAATTTAGTGAAATTAAGTTAGTTTGGATGAACCCGATGAATGTAACTTAATTTCATTAATTTCGCTGAATTTAGTGAAATTAAGTTAGTTTGGATGAACCCGATGAATGTAACTTAATTTCATTAATTTCGCTGAATTTAGTGAAATTAAGTTAGTTTGGATGAACCCGATGAATGTAACTTAATTTCATTAATTTCGCTGAATTTCGTGAAATTAAGTTAGTTTCGATGAACCCGATGAATGTAACTTAATTTCATTAATTTCGATGAATTTCGTGAAATTAAGTTAGTTTCGATGAACCCGATGAATGTAACTTAATTTCATTAATTTCGATGAATTTCGTGAAATTAAGTTAGTTTCGATGAACCCGATGAATGTAACTTAATTTCATCAATTTCGATGAATTTCGTGAAATTAAGTTAGTTTGGATGAACCCGATGAATGTAACTTAATTTCATTAATTTCGCTGAATTTAGTGAAATTAAGTTAGTTTCGATGAACCCGATGAATGTAACTTAATTTCATCAATTTCGATGAATTTCGTGAAATTAAGTTAGTTTCGATGAACCCGATGAATGTAACTTAATTTCATCAATTTCGATGAATTTAGTGAAATTAAGTTAATTTGGATGAACCCGATGAATGTAACTTAATTTCATCAATTTCGATGAATTTAGTGAAATTAAGTTAGTTTGGATGAACCCGATGAATGTAACTTAATTTCATTAATTTCGCTGAATTTAGTGAAATTAAGTTAGTTTGGATGAACCCGATGAATGTAACTTAATTTCATTAATTTCGCTGAATTTCGTGAAATTAAGTTAGTTTGGATGAACCCGATGAATGTAACTTAATTTCATTAATTTCGCTGAATTTAGTGAAATTAAGTTAGTTTGGATGAACCCGATGAATGTAACTTAATTTCATTAATTTCGCTGAATTTAGTGAAATTAAGTTAATTTGGATGAACCCGATGAATGTAACTTAATTTCATTAATTTCGCTGAATTTAGTGAAATTAAGTTAGTTTCGATGAACCCGATGAATGTAACTTAATTTCATCAATTTCGATGAATTTAGTGAAATTAAGTTAGTTTGTATGAACCCGATGAATGTAACTTAATTTCATTAATTTCGCTGAATTTCGTGAAATTAAGTTAGTTTCGATGAACCCGATGAATGTAACTTAATTTCATTAATTTCGATGAATTTAGTGAAATTAAGTTAGTTTGGATGAACCCGATGAATGTAACTTAATTTCATTAATTTCGCTGAATTTAGTGAAATTAAGTTAGTTTGGATGAACCCGATGAATGTAACTTAATTTCATTAATTTCGATGAATTTAGTGAAATTAAGTTAATTTGGATGAACCCGATGAATGTAACTTAATTTCATCAATTTCGATGAATTTCGTGAAATTAAGTTAGTTTCGATGAACCCGATGAATGTAACTTAATTTCATCAATTTCGATGAATTTCGTGAAATTAAGTTAGTTTGGATGAACCCGATGAATGTAACTTAATTTCATCAATTTCGATGAATTTCGTGAAATTAAGTTAGTTTCGATGAACCCGATGAATGTAACTTAATTTCATCAATTTCGATGAATTTAGTGAAATTAAGTTAGTTTGGATGAACCCGATGAATGTAACTTAATTTCATTAATTTCGCTGAATTTAGTGAAATTAAGTTAGTTTGGATGAACCCGATGAATGTAACTTAATTTCATCAATTTCGATGAATTTAGTGAAATTAAGTTAGTTTGGATGAACCCGATGAATGTAACTTAATTTCATCAATTTCGATGAATTTCGTGAAATTAAGTTAGTTTCGATGAACCCGATGAATGTAACTTAATTTCATCAATTTCGATGAATTTAGTGAAATTAAGTTAGTTTGGATGAACCCGATGAATGTAACTTAATTTCATTAATTTCGCTGAATTTAGTGAAATTAAGTTAGTTTGGATGAACCCGATGAATGTAACTTAATTTCATCAATTTCGATGAATTTAGTGAAATTAAGTTAGTTTCGATGAACCCGATGAATGTAACTTAATTTCATCAATTTCGATGAATTTCGTGAAATTAAGTTAGTTTGGATGAACCCGATGAATGTAACTTAATTTCATCAATTTCGATGAATTTAGTGAAATTAAGTTAGTTTCGATGAACCCGATGAATGTAACTTAATTTCATCAATTTCGATGAATTTAGTGAAATTAAGTTAGTTTGGATGAACCCGATGAATGTAACTTAATTTCATTAATTTCGCTGAATTTAGTGAAATTAAGTTAGTTTGGATGAACCCGATGAATGTAACTTAATTTCATCAATTTCGATGAATTTAGTGAAATTAAGTTAATTTGGATGAACCCGATGAATGTAACTTAATTTCATCAATTTCGATGAATTTAGTGAAATTAAGTTAGTTTCGATGAACCCGATGAATGTAACTTAATTTCATTAATTTCGATGAATTTCGTGAAATTAAGTTAGTTTCGATGAACCCGATGAATGTAACTTAATTTCATTAATTTCGATGAATTTAGTGAAATTAAGTTAGTTTCGATGAACCCGATGAATGTAACTTAATTTCATTAATTTCGCTGAATTTAGTGAAATTAAGTTAGTTTGGATGAACCCGATGAATGTAACTTAATTTCATTAATTTCGCTGAATTTAGTGAAATTAAGTTAGTTTCGATGAACCCGATGAATGTAACTTAATTTCATCAATTTCGATGAATTTAGTGAAATTAAGTTAGTTTGGATGAACCCGATGAATGTAACTTAATTTCATTAATTTCGCTGAATTTCGTGAAATTAAGTTAGTTTGGATGAACCCGATGAATGTAACTTAATTTCATCAATTTCGATGAATTTAGTGAAATTAAGTTAATTTGGATGAACCCGATGAATGTAACTTAATTTCATTAATTTCGATGAATTTAGTGAAATTAAGTTAATTTGGATGAACCCGATGAATGTAACTTAATTTCATTAATTTCGCTGAATTTAGTGAAATTAAGTTAGTTTGGATGAACCCGATGAATGTAACTTAATTTCATCAATTTCGATGAATTTAGTGAAATTAAGTTAGTTTCGATGAACCCGATGAATGTAACTTAATTTCATCAATTTCGATGAATTTAGTGAAATTAAGTTAGTTTCGATGAACCCGATGAATGTAACTTAATTTCATTAATTTCGATGAATTTCGTGAAATTAAGTTAGTTTCGATGAACCCGATGAATGTAACTTAATTTCATCAATTTCGATGAATTTCGTGAAATTAAGTTAGTTTCGATGAACCCGATGAATGTAACTTAATTTCATTAATTTCGCTGAATTTAGTGAAATTAAGTTAGTTTGGATGAACCCGATGAATGTAACTTAATTTCATTAATTTCGCTGAATTTCGTGAAATTAAGTTAGTTTGGATGAACCCGATGAATGTAACTTAATTTCATCAATTTCGCTGAATTTAGTGAAATTAAGTTAGTTTGGATGAACCCGATGAATGTAACTTAATTTCATTAATTTCGCTGAATTTAGTGAAATTAAGTTAGTTTGGATGAACCCGATGAATGTAACTTAATTTCATCAATTTCGATGAATTTAGTGAAATTAAGTTAGTTTCGATGAACCCGATGAATGTAACTTAATTTCATCAATTTCGATGAATTTCGTGAAATTAAGTTAGTTTGGATGAACCCGATGAATGTAACTTAATTTCATCAATTTCGATGAATTTAGTGAAATTAAGTTAGTTTCGATGAACCCGATGAATGTAACTTAATTTCATCAATTTCGATGAATTTAGTGAAATTAAGTTAGTTTGGATGAACCCGATGAATGTAACTTAATTTCATTAATTTCGCTGAATTTAGTGAAATTAAGTTAGTTTGGATGAACCCGATGAATGTAACTTAATTTCATCAATTTCGATGAATTTAGTGAAATTAAGTTAATTTGGATGAACCCGATGAATGTAACTTAATTTCATCAATTTCGATGAATTTAGTGAAATTAAGTTAGTTTCGATGAACCCGATGAATGTAACTTAATTTCATTAATTTCGATGAATTTCGTGAAATTAAGTTAGTTTCGATGAACCCGATGAATGTAACTTAATTTCATTAATTTCGATGAATTTAGTGAAATTAAGTTAGTTTCGATGAACCCGATGAATGTAACTTAATTTCATTAATTTCGCTGAATTTAGTGAAATTAAGTTAGTTTGGATGAACCCGATGAATGTAACTTAATTTCATTAATTTCGCTGAATTTAGTGAAATTAAGTTAGTTTCGATGAACCCGATGAATGTAACTTAATTTCATCAATTTCGATGAATTTAGTGAAATTAAGTTAGTTTGGATGAACCCGATGAATGTAACTTAATTTCATTAATTTCGCTGAATTTCGTGAAATTAAGTTAGTTTGGATGAACCCGATGAATGTAACTTAATTTCATCAATTTCGATGAATTTAGTGAAATTAAGTTAATTTGGATGAACCCGATGAATGTAACTTAATTTAATTAATTTCGATGAATTTAGTGAAATTAAGTTAATTTGGATGAACCCGATGAATGTAACTTAATTTCATTAATTTCGCTGAATTTAGTGAAATTAAGTTAGTTTGGATGAACCCGATGAATGTAACTTAATTTCATCAATTTCGATGAATTTAGTGAAATTAAGTTAGTTTCGATGAACCCGATGAATGTAACTTAATTTCATCAATTTCGATGAATTTAGTGAAATTAAGTTAGTTTCGATGAACCCGATGAATGTAACTTAATTTCATTAATTTCGATGAATTTCGTGAAATTAAGTTAGTTTCGATGAACCCGATGAATGTAACTTAATTTCATCAATTTCGATGAATTTAGTGAAATTAAGTTAGTTTCGATGAACCCGATGAATGTAACTTAATTTCATTAATTTCGCTGAATTTAGTGAAATTAAGTTAGTTTGGATGAACCCGATGAATGTAACTTAATTTCATTAATTTCGCTGAATTTTGTGAAATTAAGTTAGTTTGGATGAACCCGATGAATGTAACTTAATTTCATCAATTTCGCTGAATTTAGTGAAATTAAGTTAGTTTGGATGAACCCGATGAATGTAACTTAATTTCATTAATTTCGCTGAATTTAGTGAAATTAAGTTAGTTTGGATGAACCCCATGAATGTAACTTAATTTCATTAATTTCGCTGAATTTAGTGAAATTAAGTTAGTTTCGATGAACCCGATGAATGTAACTTAATTTCATCAATTTCGCTGAATTTCGTGAAATTAAGTTAGTTTGGATGAACCCGATGAATGTAACTTAATTTCATCAATTTCGCTGAATTTAGTGAAATTAAGTTAGTTTGGATGAACCCGATGAATGTAACTTAATTTCATCAATTTCGCTGAATTTAGTGAAATTAAGTTAGTTTGGATGAACCCGATGAATGTAACTTAATTTCATTAATTTCGATGAATTTAGTGAAATTAAGTTAGTTTCGATGAACCCGATGAATGTAACTTAATTTCATCAATTTCGATGAATTTCGTGAAATTAAGTTAGTTTCGATGAACCCGATGAATGTAACTTAATTTCATTAATTTCGCTGAATTTAGTGAAATTAAGTTAGTTTGGATGAACCCGATGAATGTAACTTAATTTCATTAATTTCGCTGAATTTAGTGAAATTAAGTTAGTTTGGATGAACCCGATGAATGTAACTTAATTTCATTAATTTCGCTGAATTTAGTGAAATTAAGTTAGTTTGGATGAACCCGATGAATGTAACTTAATTTCATCAATTTCGATGAATTTAGTGAAATTAAGTTAGTTTCGATGAACCCGATGAATGTAACTTAATTTCATCAATTTCGCTGAATTTCGTGAAATTAAGTTAGTTTCGATGAACCCGATGAATGTAACTTAATTTCATCAATTTCGATGAATTTAGTGAAATTAAGTTAGTTTCGATGAACCCGATGAATGTAACTTAATTTCATCAATTTCGATGAATTTCGTGAAATTAAGTTAGTTTCGATGAACCCGATGAATGTAACTTAATTTCATTAATTTCAATGAATTTCGTGAAATTAAGTTAGTTTCGATGAACCCGATGAATGTAACTTAATTTCATTAATTTCGCTGAATTTAGTGAAATTAAGTTAATTTGGATGAACCCGATGAATGTAACTTAATTTCATCAATTTCGATGAATTTAGTGAAATTAAGTTAGTTTGGATGAACCCGATGAATGTAACTTAATTTCATCAATTTCGATGAATTTCGTGAAATTAAGTTAGTTTGGATGAACCCGATGAATGTAACTTAATTTCATTAATTTCGCTGAATTTAGTGAAATTAAGTTAGTTTGGATGAACCCGATGAATGTAACTTAATTTCATCAATTTCGATGAATTTCGTGAAATTAAGTTAGTTTCGATGAACCCGATGAATGTAACTTAATTTCATTAATTTCGATGAATTTCGTGAAATTAAGTTAGTTTCGATGAACCCGATGAATGTAACTTAATTTCATTAATTTCGCTGAATTTAGTGAAATTAAGTTAATTTGGATGAACCCGATGAATGTAACTTAATTTCATTAATTTCGCTGAATTTAGTGAAATTAAGTTAGTTTCGATGAACCCGATGAATGTAACTTAATTTCATCAATTTCGATGAATTTAGTGAAATTAAGTTAGTTTGTATGAACCCGATGAATGTAACTTAATTTCATTAATTTCGCTGAATTTCGTGAAATTAAGTTAGTTTCGATGAACCCGATGAATGTAACTTAATATCATTAATTTCGATGAATTTAGTGAAATTAAGTTAGTTTGGATGAACCCGATGAATGTAACTTAATTTCATTAATTTCGCTGAATTTAGTGAAATTAAGTTAGTTTGGATGAACCCGATGAATGTAACTTAATTTCATTAATTTCGATGAATTTAGTGAAATTAAGTTAATTTGGATGAACCCGATGAATGTAACTTAATTTCATCAATTTCGATGAATTTCGTGAAATTAAGTTAGTTTCGATGAACCCGATGAATGTAACTTAATTTCATCAATTTCGATGAATTTCGTGAAATTAAGTTAGTTTGGATGAACCCGATGAATGTAACTTAATTTCATCAATTTCGATGAATTTCGTGAAATTAAGTTAGTTTCGATGAACCCGATGAATGTAACTTAATTTCATCAATTTCGATGAATTTAGTGAAATTAAGTTAGTTTGGATGAACCCGATGAATGTAACTTAATTTCATTAATTTCGCTGAATTTAGTGAAATTAAGTTAGTTTGGATGAACCCGATGAATGTAACTTAATTTCATCAATTTCGATGAATTTAGTGAAATTAAGTTAGTTTGGATGAACCCGATGAATGTAACTTAATTTCATCAATTTCGATGAATTTCGTGAAATTAAGTTAGTTTCGATGAACCCGATGAATGTAACTTAATTTCATCAATTTCGATGAATTTAGTGAAATTAAGTTAGTTTGGATGAACCCGACGAATGTAACTTAATTTCATTAATTTCGCTGAATTTAGTGAAATTAAGTTAGTTTGGATGAACCCGATGAATGTAACTTAATTTCATCAATTTCGATGAATTTAGTGAAATTAAGTTAGTTTCGATGAACCCGATGAATGTAACTTAATTTCATCAATTTCGATGAATTTCGTGAAATTAAGTTAGTTTGGATGAACCCGATGAATGTAACTTAATTTCATCAATTTCGATGAATTTAGTGAAATTAAGTTAGTTTCGATGAACCCGATGAATGTAACTTAATTTCATCAATTTCGATGAATTTAGTGAAATTAAGTTAGTTTGGATGAACCCGATGAATGTAACTTAATTTCATTAATTTCGCTGAATTTAGTGAAATTAAGTTAGTTTGGATGAACCCGATGAATGTAACTTAATTTCATCAATTTCGATGAATTTAGTGAAATTAAGTTAATTTGGATGAACCCGATGAATGTAACTTAATTTCATCAATTTCGATGAATTTAGTGAAATTAAGTTAGTTTCGATGAACCCGATGAATGTAACTTAATTTCATTAATTTCGATGAATTTCGTGAAATTAAGTTAGTTTCGATGAACCCGATGAATGTAACTTAATTTCATTAATTTCGATGAATTTAGTGAAATTAAGTTAGTTTCGATGAACCCGATGAATGTAACTTAATTTCATTAATTTCGCTGAATTTAGTGAAATTAAGTTAGTTTGGATGAACCCGATGAATGTAACTTAATTTCATTAATTTCGATGAATTTAGTGAAATTAAGTTAATTTGGATGAACCCGATGAATGTAACTTAATTTCATCAATTTCGATGAATTTCGTGAAATTAAGTTAGTTTGGATGAACCCGATGAATGTAACTTAATTTCATTAATTTCGCTGAATTTAATGAAATTAAGTTAGTTTGGATGAACCTGATGAATGTAACTTAATTTCATCAATTTCGATGAATTTAGTGAAATTAAGTTAGTTTGGATGAACCCGATGAATGTAACTTAATTTCATCAATTTCGATGAATTTAGTGAAATTAAGTTAGTTTCGATGAACCCGATGAATGTAACTTAATTTCATTAATTTCGATGAATTTCGTGAAATTAAGTTAGTTTCGATGAACCCGATGAATGTAACTTAATTTCATTAATTTCGATGAATTTAGTGAAATTAAGTTAGTTTCGATGAACCCGATGAATGTAACTTAATTTCATTAATTTCGCTGAATTTAGTGAAATTAAGTTAATTTGGATGAACCCGATGAATGTAACTTAATTTCATCAATTTCGATGAATTTAGTGAAATTAAGTTAGTTTCGATGAACCCGATGAATGTAACTTAATTTCATCAATTTCGATGAATTTCGTGAAATTAAGTTAGTTTGGATGAACCCGATGAATGTAACTTAATTTCATCAATTTCGATGAATTTAGTGAAATTAAGTTAGTTTCGATGAACCCGATGAATGTAACTTAATTTCATCAATTTCGATGAATTTAGTGAAATTAAGTTAGTTTGGATGAACCCGATGAATGTAACTTAATTTCATTAATTTCGCTGAATTTAGTGAAATTAAGTTAGTTTGGATGAACCCGATGAATGTAACTTAATTTCATCAATTTCGATGAATTTAGTGAAATTAAGTTAATTTGGATGAACCCGATGAATGTAACTTAATTTCATCAATTTCGATGAATTTAGTGAAATTAAGTTAGTTTCGATGAACCCGATGAATGTAACTTAATTTCATTAATTTCGATGAATTTCGTGAAATTAAGTTAGTTTCGATGAACCCGATGAATGTAACTTAATTTCATTAATTTCGATGAATTTAGTGAAATTAAGTTAGTTTCGATGAACCCGATGAATGTAACTTAATTTCATTAATTTCGCTGAATTTAGTGAAATTAAGTTAGTTTGGATGAACCCGATGAATGTAACTTAATTTCATTAATTTCGTTGAATTTAGTGAAATTAAGTTAGTTTCGATGAACCCGATGAATGTAACTTAATTTCATCAATTTCGATGAATTTAGTGAAATTAAGTTAGTTTGGATGAACCCGATGAATGTAACTTAATTTCATTAATTTCGCTGAATTTCGTGAAATTAAGTTAGTTTGGATGAACCCGATGAATGTAACTTAATTTCATCAATTTCGATGAATTTAGTGAAATTAAGTTAATTTGGATGAACCCGATGAATGTAACTTAATTTCATTAATTTCGATGAATTTAGTGAAATTAAGTTAATTTGGATGAACCCGATGAATGTAACTTAATTTCATTAATTTCGCTGAATTTAGTGAAATTAAGTTAGTTTGGATGAACCCGATGAATGTAACTTAATTTCATCAATTTCGATGAATTTAGTGAAATTAAGTTAGTTTCGATGAACCCGATGAATGTAACTTAATTTCATCAATTTCGATGAATTTAGTGAAATTAAGTTAGTTTCGATGAACCCGATGAATGTAACTTAATTTCATTAATTTCGATGAATTTCGTGAAATTAAGTTAGTTTCGATGAACCCGATGAATGTAACTTAATTTCATCAATTTCGATGAATTTAGTGAAATTAAGTTAGTTTCGATGAACCCGATGAATGTAACTTAATTTCATTAATTTCGCTGAATTTAGTGAAATTAAGTTAGTTTGGATGAACCCGATGAATGTAACTTAATTTCATTAATTTCGCTGAATTTCGTGAAATTAAGTTAGTTTGGATGAACCCGATGAATGTAACTTAATTTCATCAATTTCGCTGAATTTAGTGAAATTAAGTTAGTTTGGATGAACCCGATGAATGTAACTTAATTTCATTAATTTCGCTGAATTTAGTGAAATTAAGTTAGTTTGGATGAACCCGATGAATGTAACTTAATTTCATTAATTTCGCTGAATTTAGTGAAATTAAGTTAGTTTCGATGAACCCGATGAATGTAACTTAATTTCATCAATTTCGCTGAATTTCGTGAAATTAAGTTAGTTTGGATGAACCCGATGAATGTAACTTAATTTCATCAATTTCGCTGAATTTAGTGAAATTAAGTTAGTTTGGATGAACCCGATGAATGTAACTTAATTTCATCAATTTCGCTGAATTTAGTGAAATTAAGTTAGTTTGGATGAACCCGATGAATGTAACTTAATTTCATTAATTTCGATGAATTTAGTGAAATTAAGTTAGTTTCGATGAACCCGATGAATGTAACTTAATTTCATCAATTTCGATGAATTTCGTGAAATTAAGTTAGTTTCGATGAACCCGATGAATGTAACTTAATTTCATTAATTTCGCTGAATTTAGTGAAATTAAGTTAGTTTGGATGAACCCGATGAATGTAACTTAATTTCATTAATTTCGCTGAATTTAGTGAAATTAAGTTAGTTTGGATGAACCCGATGAATGTAACTTAATTTCATTAATTTCGCTGAATTTAGTGAAATTAAGTTAGTTTGGATGAACCCGATGAATGTAACTTAATTTCATTAATTTCGCTGAATTTCGTGAAATTAAGTTAGTTTCGATGAACCCGATGAATGTAACTTAATTTCATTAATTTCGATGAATTTCGTGAAATTAAGTTAGTTTCGATGAACCCGATGAATGTAACTTAATTTCATTAATTTCGATGAATTTCGTGAAATTAAGTTAGTTTCGATGAACCCGATGAATGTAACTTAATTTCATAAATTTCGATGAATTTCGTGAAATTAAGTTAGTTTGGATGAACCCGATGAATGTAACTTAATTTCATTAATTTCGCTGAATTTAGTGAAATTAAGTTAGTTTCGATGAACCCGATGAATGTAACTTAATTTCATCAATTTCGATGAATTTCGTGAAATTAAGTTAGTTTCGATGAACCCGATGAATGTAACTTAATTTCATCAATTTCGATGAATTTAGTGAAATTAAGTTAATTTGGATGAACCCGATGAATGTAACTTAATTTCATCAATTTCGTTGAATTTAGTGAAATTAAGTTAGTTTGGATGAACCCGATGAATGTAACTTAATTTCATTAATTTCGCTGAATTTAGTGAAATTAAGTTAGTTTGGATGAACCCGATGAATGTAACTTAATTTCATTAATTTCGCTGAATTTCGTGAAATTAAGTTAGTTTGGATGAACCCGATGAATGTAACTTAATTTCATTAATTTCGCTGAATTTAGTGAAATTAAGTTAGTTTGGATGAACCCGATGAATGTAACTTAATTTCATTAATTTCGATGAATTTCGTGAAATTAAGTTAGTTTGGATGAACCCGATGAATGTAACTTAATTTCATCAATTTCGATGAATTTCGTGAAATTAAGTTAGTTTGGATGAACCCGATGAATGTAACTTAATTTCATTAATTTCGCTGAATTTAGTGAAATTAAGTTAGTTTGGATGAACCCGATGAATGTAACTTAATTTCATTAATTTCGATGAATTTAGTGAAATTAAGTTAGTTTGGATGAACCCGATGAATGTAACTTAATTTCATCAATTTCGATGAATTTAGTGAAATTAAGTTAGTTTCGATGAACCCGATGAATGTAACTTAATTTCATCAATTTCGATGAATTTAGTGAAATTAAGTTAGTTTCGATGAACCCGATGAATGTAACTTAATTTCATCAATTTCGATGAATTTAGTGAAATTAAGTTAGTTTCGATGAACCCGATGAATGTAACTTAATTTCATCAATTTCGATGAATTTAGTGAAATTAAGTTAGTTTCGATGAACCCGATGAATGTAACTTAATTTCATCAATTTCGATGAATTTAGTGAAATTAAGTTAGTTTGGATGAACCCGATGAATGTAACTTAATTTCATTAATTTCGCTGAATTTCGTGAAATTAAGTTAGTTTCGATGAACCCGATGAATGTAACTTAATTTCATTAATTTCGATGAATTTAGTGAAATTAAGTTAGTTTGGATGAACCCGATGAATGTAACTTAATTTCATTAATTTCGCTGAATTTAGTGAAATTAAGTTAGTTTGGATGAACCCGATGAATGTAACTTAATTTCATTAATTTCGATGAATTTAGTGAAATTAAGTTAATTTGGATGAACCCGATGAATGTAACTTAATTTCATCAATTTCGATGAATTTCGTGAAATTAAGTTAGTTTGGATGAACCCGATGAATGTAACTTAATTTCATTAATTTCGCTGAATTTAATGAAATTAAGTTAGTTTGGATGAACCTGATGAATGTAACTTAATTTCATCAATTTCGATGAATTTAGTGAAATTAAGTAAGTTTGGATGAACCCGATGAATGTAACTTAATTTCATCAATTTCGATGAATTTCGTGAAATTAAGTTAGTTTCGATGAACCCGATGAATGTAACTTAATTTCATCAATTTCGATGAATTTCGTGAAATTAAGTTAGTTTGGATGAACCCGATGAATGTAACTTAATTTCATTAATTTCGCTGAATTTAGTGAAATTAAGTTAG
The DNA here is from genome assembly GCA_963855945.1 of Thereva nobilitata. Taxonomy (NCBI): domain Eukaryota; kingdom Metazoa; phylum Arthropoda; class Insecta; order Diptera; family Therevidae; genus Thereva; species Thereva nobilitata. Next base: position 3,497,806 of record OY979699.1, read on the forward strand.
TTTGGATGAACCCGATGAATGTAACTTAATTTCATTAATTTCGCTGAATTTAGTGAAATTAAGTTAGTTTGGATGAACCCGATGAATGTAACTTAATTTCATTAATTTCGATGAATTTAGTGAAATTAAGTTAGTTTGGATGAACCCGATGAATGTAACTTAATTTCATTAATTTCGATGAATTTAGTGAAATTAAGTTAGTTTCGATGAACCCGATGAATGTAACTTAATTTCATCAATTTCGATGAATTTCGTGAAATTAAGTTAGTTTCGATGAACCCGATGAATGTAACTTAATTTCATCAATTTCGATGAATTTAGTGAAATTAAGTTAGTTTCGATGAACCCGATGAATGTAACTTAATTTCATCAATTTCGATGAATTTCGTGAAATTAAGTTAGTTTCGATGAACCCGATGAATGTAACTTAATTTCATTAATTTCGATGAATTTAGTGAAATTAAGTTAGTTTGGATGAACCCGATGAATGTAACTTAATTTCATTAATTTCGCTGAATTTAGTGAAATTAAGTTAGTTTGGATGAACCCGATGAATGTAACTTAATTTCATCAATTTCGATGAATTTAGTGAAATTAAGTTAGTTTGGATGAACCCGATGAATGTAACTTAATTTCATTAATTTCGCTGAATTTAGTGAAATTAAGTTAGTTTCGATGAACCCGATGAATGTAACTTAATTTCATCAATTTCGATGAATTTAGTGAAATTAAGTTAGTTTCGATGAACCCGATGAATGTAACTTAATTTCATTAATTTCGATGAATTTCGTGAAATTAAGTTAGTTTCGATGAACCCGATGAATGTAACTTAATTTCATCAATTTCGATGAATTTCGTGAAATTAAGTTAGTTTCGATGAACCCGATGAATGTAACTTAATTTCATTAATTTCGATGAATTTCGTGAAATTAAGTTAGTTTCGATGAACCCGATGAATGTAACTTAATTTCATCAATTTCGATGAATTTAGTGAAATTAAGTTAGTTTCGATGAACCCGATGAATGTAACTTAATTTCATTAATTTCGATGAATTTAGTGAAATTAAGTTAGTTTGGATGAACCCGATGAATGTAACTTAATTTCATCAATTTCGATGAATTTAGTGAAATTAAGTTAGTTTCGATGAACCCGATGAATGTAACTTAATTTCATTAATTTCGATGAATTTCGTGAAATTAAGTTAGTTTCGATGAACCCGATGAATGTAACTTAATTTCATCAATTTCGATGAATTTCGTGAAATTAAGTTAGTTTCGATGAACCCGATGAATGTAACTTAATTTCATTAATTTCGCTGAATTTAGTGAAATTAAGTTAGTTTGGATGAACCCGATGAATGTAACTTAATTTCATTAATTTCGATGAATTTAGTGAAATTAAGTTAGTTTCGATGAACCCGATGAATGTAACTTAATTTCATTAATTTCGCTGAATTTAGTGAAATTAAGTTAGTTTGGATGAACCCGATGAATGTAACTTAATTTCATTAATTTCGATGAATTTAGTGAAATTAAGTTAGTTTGGATGAACCCGATGAATGTAACTTAATTTCATTAATTTCGCTGAATTTAGTGAAATTAAGTTAGTTTGGATGAACCCGATGAATGTAACTTAATTTCATCAATTTCGATGAATTTAGTGAAATTAAGTTAGTTTCGATGAACCCGATGAATGTAACTTAATTTCATTAATTTCGATGAATTTCGTGAAATTAAGTTAGTTTCGATGAACCCGATGAATGTAACTTAATTTCATCAATTTCGATGAATTTAGTGAAATTAAGTTAGTTTCGATGAACCCGATGAATGTAACTTAATTTCATTAATTTCGATGAATTTAGTGAAATTAAGTTAGTTTGGATGAACCCGATGAATGTAACTTAATTTCATCAATTTCGATGAATTTAGTGAAATTAAGTTAGTTTCGATGAACCCGATGAATGTAACTTAATTTCATTAATTTCGATGAATTTCGTGAAATTAAGTTAGTTTCGATGAACCCGATGAATGTAACTTAATTTCATCAATTTCGATGAATTTCGTGAAATTAAGTTAGTTTCGATGAACCCGATGAATGTAACTTAATTTCATTAATTTCGATGAATTTAGTGAAATTAAGTTAGTTTGGATGAACCCGATGAATGTAACTTAATTTCATTAATTTCGCTGAATTTAGTGAAATTAAGTTAGTTTGGATGAACCCGATGAATGTAACTTAATTTCATTAATTTCGCTGAATTTAGTGAAATTAAGTTAGTTTCGATGAACCCGATGAATGTAACTTAATTTCATCAATTTCGATGAATTTAGTGAAATTAAGTTAGTTTCGATGAACCCGATGAATGTAACTTAATTTCATTAATTTCGATGAATTTCGTGAAATTAAGTTAGTTTGGATGAACCCGATGAATGTAACTTAATTTCATTAATTTCGATGAATTTAGTGAAATTAAGTTAGTTTGGATGAACCCGATGAATGTAACTTAATTTCATCAATTTCGATGAATTTAGTGAAATTAAGTTAGTTTCGATGAACCCGATGAATGTAACTTAATTTCATTAATTTCGATGAATTTCGTGAAATTAAGTTAGTTTCGATGAACCCGATGAATGTAACTTAATTTCATCAATTTCGATGAATTTCGTGAAATTAAGTTAGTTTCGATGAACCCGATGAATGTAACTTAATTTCATTAATTTCGATGAATTTCGTGAAATTAAGTTAGTTTGGATGAACCCGATGAATGTAACTTAATTTCATTAATTTCGCTGAATTTAGTGAAATTAAGTTAGTTTGGATGAACCCGATGAATGTAACTTAATTTCATTAATTTCGCTGAATTTAGTGAAATTAAGTTAGTTTCGATGAACCCGATGAATGTAACTTAATTTCATCAATTTCGATGAATTTAGTGAAATTAAGTTAGTTTCGATGAACCCGATGAATGTAACTTAATTTCATTAATTTCGATGAATTTCGTGAAATTAAGTTAGTTTCGATGAACCCGATGAATGTAACTTAATTTCATCAATTTCGATGAATTTCGTGAAATTAAGTTAGTTTCGATGAACCCGATGAATGTAACTTAATTTCATTAATTTCGCTGAATTTAGTGAAATTAAGTTAGTTTGGATGAACCCGATGAATGTAACTTAATTTCATTAATTTCGCTGAATTTAGTGAAATTAAGTTAGTTTCGATGAACCCGATGAATGTAACTTAATTTCATCAATTTCGATGAATTTCGTGAAATTAAGTTAGTTTCGATGAACCCGATGAATGTAACTTAATTTCATCAATTTCGATGAATTTAGTGAAATTAAGTTAGTTTGGATGAACCCGATGAATGTAACTTAATTTCATCAATTTCGATGAATTTAGTGAAATTAAGTTAGTTTCGATGAACCCGATGAATGTAACTTAATTTCATTAATTTCGATGAATTTCGTGAAATTAAGTTAGTTTCGATGAACCCGATGAATGTAACTTAATTTCATCAATTTCGATGAATTTCGTGAAATTAAGTTAGTTTCGATGAACCCGATGAATGTAACTTAATTTCATTAATTTCGCTGAATTTAGTGAAATTAAGTTAGTTTGGATGAACCCGATGAATGTAACTTAATTTCATTAATTTCGCTGAATTTAGTGAAATTAAGTTAGTTTCGATGAACCCGATGAATGTAACTTAATTTCATCAATTTCGATGAATTTCGTGAAATTAAGTTAGTTTCGATGAACCCGATGAATGTAACTTAATTTCATCAATTTCGATGAATTTAGTGAAATTAAGTTAGTTTCGATGAACCCGATGAATGTAACTTAATTTCATTAATTTCGATGAATTTAGTGAAATTAAGTTAGTTTGGATGAACCCGATGAATGTAACTTAATTTCATCAATTTCGATGAATTTAGTGAAATTAAGTTAGTTTCGATGAACCCGATGAATGTAACTTAATTTCATTAATTTCGATGAATTTCGTGAAATTAAGTTAGTTTGGATGAACCCGATGAATGTAACTTAATTTCATTAATTTCGCTGAATTTAGTGAAATTAAGTTAGTTTCGATGAACCCGATGAATGTAACTTAATTTCATCAATTTCGATGAATTTAGTGAAATTAAGTTAATTTGGATGAACCCGATGAATGTAACTTAATTTCATTAATTTCGCTGAATTTCGTGAAATTAAGTTAGTTTGGATGAACCCGATGAATGTAACTTAATTTCATTAATTTCGCTGAATTTAATGAAATTAAGTTAGTTTGGATGAACCCGATGAATGTAACTTAATTTCATTAATTTCGATGAATTTAGTGAAATTAAGTTAGTTTGGATGAACCCGATGAATGTAACTTAATTTCATCAATTTCGATGAATTTAGTGAAATTAAGTTAGTTTCGATGAACCCGATGAATGTAACTTAATTTCATTAATTTCGCTGAATTTAGTGAAATTAAGTTAGTTTGGATGAACCCGATGAATGTAACTTAATTTCATCAATTTCGATGAATTTAGTGAAATTAAGTTAGTTTCGATGAACCCGATGAATGTAACTTAATTTCATTAATTTCGATGAATTTCGTGAAATTAAGTTAGTTTGGATGAACCCGATGAATGTAACTTAATTTCATTAATTTCGCTGAATTTCGTGAAATTAAGTTAGTTTGGATGAACCCGATGAATGTAACTTAATTTCATTAATTTCGCTGAATTTCGTGAAATTAAGTTAGTTTGGATGAACCCGATGAATGTAACTTAATTTCATTAATTTCGCTGAATTTCGTGAAATTAAGTTAGTTTGGATGAACCCGATGAATGTAACTTAATTTCATTAATTTCGATGAATTTAGTGAAATTAAGTTAGTTTGGATGAACCCGATGAATGTAACTTAATTTCATCAATTTCGATGAATTTAGTGAAATTAAGTTAGTTTCGATGAACCCGATGAATGTAACTTAATTTCATTAATTTCGATGAATTTCGTGAAATTAAGTTAGTTTCGATGAACCCGATGAATGTAACTTAATTTCATCAATTTCGATGAATTTCGTGAAATTAAGTTAATTTGGATGAACCCGATGAATGTAACTTAATTTCATTAATTTCGATGAATTTCGTGAAATTAAGTTAGTTTCGATGAACCCGATGAATGTAACTTAATTTCATCAATTTCGATGAATTTCGTGAAATTAAGTTAGTTTCGATGAACCCGATGAATGTAACTTAATTTCATCAATTTCGATGAATTTAGTGAAATTAAGTTAGTTTGGATGAACCCGATGAATGTAACTTAATTTCATTAATTTCGCTGAATTTAATGAAATTAAGTTAGTTTGGATGAACCTGATGAATGTAACTTAATTTCATCAATTTCGATGAATTTAGTGAAATTAAGTTAGTTTCGATGAACCCGATGAATGTAACTTAATTTCATTAATTTCGATGAATTTAGTGAAATTAAGTTAGTTTCGATGAACCCGATGAATGTAACTTAATTTCATCAATTTCGCTGAATTTAGTGAAATTAAGTTAGTTTGGATGAACCCGATGAATGTAACTTAATTTCATTAATTTCGATGAATTTAGTGAAATTAAGTTAGTTTGGATGAACCCGATGAATGTAACTTAATTTCATCAATTTCGATGAATTTAGTGAAATTAAGTTAGTTTCGATGAACCCGATGAATGTAACTTAATTTCATCAATTTCGATGAATTTCGTGAAATTAAGTTAGTTTCGATGAACCCGATGAATGTAACTTAATTTCATCAATTTCGATGAATTTAGTGAAATTAAGTTAGTTTGGATGAACCCGATGAATGTAACTTAATTTCATTAATTTCGCTGAATTTAATGAAATTAAGTTAGTTTGGATGAACCTGATGAATGTAACTTAATTTCATCAATTTCGATGAATTTAGTGAAATTAAGTTAGTTTCGATGAACCCGATGAATGTAACTTAATTTCATTAATTTCGCTGAATTTAGTGAAATTAAGTTAGTTTCGATGAACCCGATGAATGTAACTTAATTTCATCAATTTTGATGAATTTAGTGAAATTAAGTTAGTTTCGATGAACCCGATGAATGTAACTTAATTTCATCAATTTCGATGAATTTCGTGAAATTAAGTTAGTTTCGATGAACCCGATAAATGTAACTTAATTTCATCAATTTCGATGAATTTAGTGAAATTAAGTTAGTTTCGATGAACCCGATGAATGTAACTTAATTTCATCAATTTCGATGAATTTCGTGAAATTAAGTTAGTTTGGATGAACCCGATGAATGTAACTTAATTTCATCAATTTCGCTGAATTTAGTGAAATTAAGTTAGTTTGGATGAACCCGATGAATGTAACTTAATTTCATTAATTTCGCTGAATTTAGTGAAATTAAGTTAGTTTCGATGAACCCGATGAATGTAACTTAATTTCATTAATTTCGCTGAATTTAGTGAAATTAAGTTAGTTTGGATAAACCCGATGAATGTAACTTAATTTCATTAATTTCGCTGAATTTAGTGAAATTAAGTTAGTTTGGATGAACCCGATGAATGTAACTTAATTTCATTAACTTCGCTGAATTTAGTGAAATTAAGTTAGTTTGGATGAACCCGATGAATGTAACTTAATTTCATTAATTTCGCTGAATTTAGTGAAATTAAGTTAGTTTGGATGAACCCGATGAATGTAACTTAATTTCATTAATTTCGCTGAATTTAGTGAAATTAAGTTAGTTTGGATGAACCCGATGAATGTAACTTAATTTCATTAATTTCGCTGAATTTAGTGAAATTAAGTTAGTTTGGATGAACCCGATGAATGTAACTTAATTTCATTAATTTCGCTGAATTTAGTGAAATTAAGTTAATTTGGATGAACCCGATGAATGTAACTTAATTTCATCAATTTCGATGAATTTAGTGAAATTAAGTTAGTTTGGATGAACCCGATGAATGTAACTTAATTTCATCAATTTCGATGAATTTAGTGAAATTAAGTTAGTTTCGATGAACCCGATGAATGTAACTTAATTTCATCAATTTCGATGAATTTAGTGAAATTAAGTTAATTTGGATGAACCCGATGAATGTAACTTAATTTCATCAATTTCGATGAATTTAGTGAAATTAAGTTAGTTTCGATGAACCCGATGAATGTAACTTAATTTCATCAATTTCGATGAATTTAGTGAAATTAAGTTAATTTGGATGAACCCGATGAATGTAACTTAATTTCATTAATTTCGCTGAATTTAGTGAAATTAAGTTAGTTTGGATGAACCCGATGAATGTAACTTAATTTCATTAATTTCGCTGAATTTAGTGAAATTAAGTTAGTTTGGATGAACCCGATGAATGTAACTTAATTTCATTAATTTCGATGAATTTAGTGAAATTAAGTTAGTTTGGATGAACCCGATGAATGTAACTTAATTTCATTAATTTCGCTGAATTTAGTGAAATTAAGTTAGTTTGGATGAACCCGATGAATGTAACTTAATTTCATCAATTTCGATGAATTTCGTGAAATTAAGTTAGTTTGGATGAACCCGATGAATGTAACTTAATTTCATTAATTTCGATGAATTTAGTGAAATTAAGTTAATTTGGATGAACCCGATGAATGTAACTTAATTTCATCAATTTCGATGAATTTAGTGAAATTAAGTTAGTTTCGATGAACCCGATGAATGTAACTTAATTTCATCAATTTCGATGAATTTCGTGAAATTAAGTTAGTTTGGATGAACCCGATGAATGTAACTTAATTTCATCAATTTCGATGAATTTCGTGAAATTAAGTTAATTTGGATGAACCCGATGAATGTAACTTAATTTCATCAATTTCGATGAATTTCGTGAAATTAAGTTAGTTTCGATGAACCCGATGAATGTAACTTAATTTTATTAATTTCGCTGAATTTAGTGAAATTAAGTTAGTTTGGATGAACCCGATGAATGTAACTTAATTTCATCAATTTCGATGAATTTAGTGAAATTAAGTTAGTTTGGATGAACCCGATGAATGTAACTTAATTTCATCAATTTCGATGAATTTCGTGAAATTAAGTTAGTTTCGATGAACCCGATGAATGTAACTTAATTTCATCAATTTCGATGAATTTAGTGAAATTAAGTTAGTTTCGATGAACCCGATGAATGTAACTTAATTTCATCAATTTCGATGAATTTCGTGAAATTAAGTTAGTTTCGATGAACCCGATGAATGTAACTTAATTTCATCAATTTCGATGAATTTAGTGAAATTAAGTTAGTTTCGATGAACCCGATGAATGTAACTTAATTTCATCAATTTCGATGAATTTCGTGAAATTAAGTTAGTTTGGATGAACCCGATGAATGTAACTTAATTTCATCAATTTCGCTGAATTTAGTGAAATTAAGTTAGTTTGGATGAACCCGATGAATGTAACTTAATTTCATTAATTTCGCTGAATTTAGTGAAATTAAGTTAGTTTCGATGAACCCGATGAATGTAACTTAATTTCATTAATTTCGCTGAATTTAGTGAAATTAAGTTAGTTTGGATGAACCCGATGAATGTAACTTAATTTCATTAATTTCGCTGAATTTAGTGAAATTAAGTTAGTTTGGATGAACCCGATGAATGTAACTTAATTTCATTAATTTCGCTGAATTTAGTGAAATTAAGTTAGTTTGGATGAACCCGATGAATGTAACTTAATTTCATTAATTTCGCTGAATTTAGTGAAATTAAGTTAGTTTGGATGAACCCGATGAATGTAACTTAATTTCATTAATTTCGCTGAATTTAGTGAAATTAAGTTAGTTTGGATGAACCCGATGAATGTAACTTAATTTCATTAATTTCGCTGAATTTAGTGAAATTAAGTTAGTTTGGATGAACCCGATGAATGTAACTTAATTTCATTAATTTCGCTGAATTTAGTGAAATTAAGTTAATTTGGATGAACCCGATGAATGTAACTTAATTTCATCAATTTCGATGAATTTAGTGAAATTAAGTTAGTTTGGATGAACCCGATGAATGTAACTTAATTTCATCAATTTCGATGAATTTAGTGAAATTAAGTTAGTTTCGATGAACCCGATGAATGTAACTTAATTTCATCAATTTCGATGAATTTAGTGAAATTAAGTTAATTTGGATGAACCCGATGAATGTAACTTAATTTCATCAATTTCGATGAATTTAGTGAAATTAAGTTAGTTTCGATGAACCCGATGAATGTAACTTAATTTCATCAATTTCGATGAATTTAGTGAAATTAAGTTAATTTGGATGAACCCGATGAATGTAACTTAATTTCATTAATTTCGCTGAATTTAGTGAAATTAAGTTAGTTTAGATGAACCCGATGAATGTAACTTAATTTCATTAATTTCGCTGAATTTAGTGAAATTAAGTTAGTTTGGATGAACCCGATGAATGTAACTTAATTTCATTAATTTCGATGAATTTAGTGAAATTAAGTTAGTTTGGATGAACCCGATGAATGTAACTTAATTTCATTAATTTCGCTGAATTTAGTGAAATTAAGTTAGTTTGGATGAACCCGATGAATGTAACTTAATTTCATCAATTTCGATGAATTTCGTGAAATTAAGTTAGTTTGGATGAACCCGATGAATGTAACTTAATTTCATTAATTTCGATGAATTTAGTGAAATTAAGTTAATTTGGATGAACCCGATGAATGTAACTTAATTTCATCAATTTCGATGAATTTAGTGAAATTAAGTTAGTTTCGATGAACCCGATGAATGTAACTTAATTTCATCAATTTCGATGAATTTCGTGAAATTAAGTTAGTTTGGATGAACCCGATGAATGTAACTTAATTTCATCAATTTCGATGAATTTCGTGAAATTAAGTTAATTTGGATGAACCCGATGAATGTAACTTAATTTCATCAATTTCGATGAATTTCGTGAAATTAAGTTAGTTTCGATGAACCCGATGAATGTAACTTAATTTTATTAATTTCGCTGAATTTAGTGAAATTAAGTTAGTTTGGATGAACCCGATGAATGTAACTTAATTTCATCAATTTCGATGAATTTAGTGAAATTAAGTTAGTTTGGATGAACCCGATGAATGTAACTTAATTTCATCAATTTCGATGAATTTCGTGAAATTAAGTTAGTTTCGATGAACCCGATGAATGTAACTTAATTTCATCAATTTCGCTGAATTTAGTGAAATTAAGTTAGTTTGGATGAACCCGATGAATGTAACTTAATTTCATTAATTTCGATGAATTTCGTGAAATTAAGTTAGTTTGGATGAACCCGATGAATGTAACTTAATTTCATCAATTTCGATGAATTTCGTGAAATTAAGTTAATTTGGATGAACCCGATGAATGTAACTTAATTTCATTAATTTCGCTGAATTTAGTGAAATTAAGTTAGTTTGGATGAACCCGATGAATGTAACTTAATTTCATTAATTTCGATGAATTTCGTGAAATTAAGTTAGTTTGGATGAACCCGATGAATGTAACTTAATTTCATCAATTTCGATGAATTTCGTGAAATTAAGTTAGTTTGGATGAACCCGATGAATGTAACTTAATTTCATTAATTTCGCTGAATTTAGTGAAATTAAGTTAGTTTGGATGAACCCGATGAATGTAACTTAATTTCATTAATTTCGCTGAATTTAGTGAAATTAAGTTAGTTTGGATGAACCCGATGAATGTAACTTAATTTCATTAATTTCGCTGAATTTAGTGAAATTAAGTTAGTTTCGATGAACCCGATGAATGTAACTTAATTTCATCAATTTCGATGAATTTAGTGAAATTAAGTTAATTTGGATGAACCCGATGAATGTAACTTAATTTCATTAATTTCGATGAATTTCGTGAAATTAAGTTAGTTTCGATGAACCCGATGAATGTAACTTAATTTCATTAATTTCGATGAATTTAGTGAAATTAAGTTAGTTTCGATGAACCCGATGAATGTAACTTAATTTCATCAATTTCGATGAATTTCGTGAAATTAAGTTAGTTTGGATGAACCCGATGAATGTAACTTAATTTCATTAATTTCGATGAATTTAGTGAAATTAAGTTAGTTTCGATGAACCCGATGAATGTAACTTAATTTCATCAATTTCGATGAATTTAGTGAAATTAAGTTAGTTTCGATGAACCCGATGAATGTAACTTAATTTCATCAATTTCGATGCATTTAGTGAAATTAAGTTAATTTGGATGAACCCGATGAATGTAACTTAATTTCATCAATTTCGATGAATTTAGTGAAATTAAGTTAGTTTGGATGAACCCGATGAATGTAACTTAATTTCATCAATTTCGATGAATTTCGTGAAATTAAGTTAGTTTCGATGAACCCGATGAATGTAACTTAATTTCATCAATTTCGATGAATTTAGTGAAATTAAGTTAGTTTCGATGAACCCGATGAATGTAACTTAATTTCATTAATTTCGCTGAATTTCGTGAAATTAAGTTAGTTTCGATGAACCCGATGAATGTAACTTAATTTCATTAATTTCGATGAATTTAGTGAAATTAAGTTAATTTGGATGAACCCGATGAATGTAACTTAATTTCATTAATTTCGCTGAATTTAGTGAAATTAAGTTAGTTTCGATGAACCCGATGAATGTAACTTAATTTCATTAATTTCGCTGAATTTCGTGAAATTAAGTTAGTTTCGATGAACCCGATGAATGTAACTTAATTTCATCAATTTCGATGAATTTCGTGAAATTAAGTTAGTTTCGATGAACCCGATGAATGTAACTTAATTTCATTAATTTCGATGAATTTCGTGAAATTAAGTTAGTTTCGATGAACCCGATGAATGTAACTTAATTTCATTAATTTCGATGAATTTAGTGAAATTAAGTTAGTTTCGATGAACCCGATGAATGTAACTTAACTTCATCAATTTCGCTGAATTTAGTGAAATTAAGTTAGTTTGGATGAACCCGATGAATGTAACTTAATTTCATTAATTTCGCTGAATTTAGTGAAATTAAGTTAGTTTGGATGAACCCGATGAATGTAACTTAATTTCATCAATTTCGATGAATTTAGTGAAATTAAGTTAGTTTCGATGAACCCGATGAATGTAACTTAATTTCATTAATTTCGCTGAATTTAGTGAAATTAAGTTAGTTTGGATGAACCCGATGAATGTAACTTAATTTCATTAATTTCGATGAATTTCGTGAAATTAAGTTAGTTTCGATGAACCCGATGAATGTAACTTAATTTCATCAATTTCGATGAATTTAGTGAAATTAAGTTAGTTTGGATGAACCCGATGAATGTAACTTAATTTCATCAATTTCGCTGAATTTAGTGAAATTAAGTTAGTTTGGATGAACCCGATGAATGTAACTTAATTTCATTAATTTCGATGAATTTCGTGAAATTAAGTTAGTTTGGATGAACCCGATGAATGTAACTTAATTTCATTAATTTCGCTGAATTTAGTGAAATTAAGTTAGTTTGGATGAACCCGATGAATGTAACTTAATTTCATCAATTTCGATGAATTTAGTGAAATTAAGTTAGTTTCGATGAACCCGATGAATGTAACTTAATTTCATCAATTTCGATGAATTTAGTGAAATTAAGTTAGTTTCGATGAACCCGATGAATGTAACTTAATTTCATCAATTTCGATGAATTTAGTGAAATTAAGTTAGTTTCGATGAACCCGATGAATGTAACTTAATTTCATCAATTTCGATGAATTTAGTGAAATTAAGTTAGTTTGGATGAACCCGATGAATGTAACTTAATTTCATTAATTTCGATGAATTTCGTGAAATTAAGTTAGTTTGGATGAACCCGATGAATGTAACTTAATTTCATCAATTTCGATGAATTTCGTGAAATTAAGTTAGTTTGGATGAACCCGATGAATGTAACTTAATTTCATTAATTTCGCTGAATTTAGTGAAATTAAGTTAGTTTGGATGAACCCGATGAATGTAACTTAATTTCATTAATTTCGCTGAATTTAGTGAAATTAAGTTAGTTTCGATGAACCCGATGAATGTAACTTAATTTCATCAATTTCGATGAATTTAGTGAAATTAAGTTAGTTTCGATGAACCCGATGAATGTAACTTAATTTCATCAATTTCGATGAATTTAGTGAAATTAAGTTAGTTTCGATGAACCCGATGAATGTAACTTAATTTCATCAATTTCGATGAATTTAGTGAAATTAAGTTAGTTTCGATGAACCCGATGAATGTAACTTAATTTCATCAATTTCGATGAATTTAGTGAAATTAAGTTAGTTTCGATGAACCCGATGAATGTAACTTAATTTCATCAATTTCGATGAATTTAGTGAAATTAAGTTAGTTTCGATGAACCCGATGAATGTAACTTAATTTCATCAATTTCGCTGAATTTCGTGAAATTAAGTTAGTTTCGATGAACCCGATGAATGTAACTTAATTTCATCAATTTCGATGAATTTAGTGAAATTAAGTTAGTTTCGATGAACCCGATGAATGTAACTTAATTTCATCAATTTCGATGAATTTCGTGAAATTAAGTTAGTTTCGATGAACCCGATGAATGTAACTTAATTTCATTAATTTCAATGAATTTCGTGAAATTAAGTTAGTTTCGATGAACCCGATGAATGTAACTTAATTTCATTAATTTCGCTGAATTTAGTGAAATTAAGTTAATTTGGATGAACCCGATGAATGTAACTTAATTTCATCAATTTCGATGAATTTAGTGAAATTAAGTTAGTTTGGATGAACCCGATGAATGTAACTTAATTTCATCAATTTCGATGAATTTCGTGAAATTAAGTTAGTTTGGATGAACCCGATGAATGTAACTTAATTTCATTAATTTCGCTGAATTTAGTGAAATTAAGTTAGTTTGGATGAACCCGATGAATGTAACTTAATTTCATCAATTTCGATGAATTTCGTGAAATTAAGTTAGTTTCGATGAACCCGATGAATGTAACTTAATTTCATTAATTTCGATGAATTTCGTGAAATTAAGTTAGTTTCGATGAACCCGATGAATGTAACTTAATTTCATTAATTTCGCTGAATTTAGTGAAATTAAGTTAATTTGGATGAACCCGATGAATGTAACTTAATTTCATTAATTTCGCTGAATTTAGTGAAATTAAGTTAGTTTCGATGAACCCGATGAATGTAACTTAATTTCATCAATTTCGATGAATTTAGTGAAATTAAGTTAGTTTGGATGAACCCGATGAATGTAACTTAATTTCATTAATTTCGCTGAATTTCGTGAAATTAAGTTAGTTTCGATGAACCCGATGAATGTAACTTAATTTCATTAATTTCGATGAATTTAGTGAAATTAAGTTAGTTTGGATGAACCCGATGAATGTAACTTAATTTCATTAATTTCGCTGAATTTAGTGAAATTAAGTTAGTTTGGATGAACCCGATGAATGTAACTTAATTTCATTAATTTCGATGAATTTAGTGAAATTAAGTTAATTTGGATGAACCCGATGAATGTAACTTAATTTCATCAATTTCGATGAATTTCGTGAAATTAAGTTAGTTTCGATGAACCCGATGAATGTAACTTAATTTCATCAATTTCGATGAATTTCGTGAAATTAAGTTAGTTTGGATGAACCCGATGAATGTAACTTAATTTCATCAATTTCGATGAATTTCGTGAAATTAAGTTAGTTTCGATGAACCCGATGAATGTAACTTAATTTCATCAATTTCGATGAATTTAGTGAAATTAAGTTAGTTTGGATGAACCCGATGAATGTAACTTAATTTCATTAATTTCGCTGAATTTAGTGAAATTAAGTTAGTTTGGATGAACCCGATGAATGTAACTTAATTTCATCAATTTCGATGAATTTAGTGAAATTAAGTTAGTTTGGATGAACCCGATGAATGTAACTTAATTTCATCAATTTCGATGAATTTCGTGAAATTAAGTTAGTTTCGATGAACCCGATGAATGTAACTTAATTTCATCAATTTCGATGAATTTAGTGAAATTAAGTTAGTTTGGATGAACCCGATGAATGTAACTTAATTTCATTAATTTCGCTGAATTTAGTGAAATTAAGTTAGTTTGGATGAACCCGATGAATGTAACTTAATTTCATCAATTTCGATGAATTTAGTGAAATTAAGTTAGTTTCGATGAACCCGATGAATGTAACTTAATTTCATCAATTTCGATGAATTTCGTGAAATTAAGTTAGTTTGGATGAACCCGATGAATGTAACTTAATATCATCAATTTCGATGAATTTAGTGAAATTAAGTTAGTTTCGATGAACCCGATGAATGTAACTTAATTTCATCAATTTCGATGAATTTAGTGAAATTAAGTTAGTTTGGATGAACCCGATGAATGTAACTTAATTTCATTAATTTCGCTGAATTTAGTGAAATTAAGTTAGTTTGGATGAACCCGATGAATGTAACTTAATTTCATCAATTTCGATGAATTTAGTGAAATTAAGTTAATTTGGATGAACCCGATGAATGTAACTTAATTTCATCAATTTCGATGAATTTAGTGAAATTAAGTTAGTTTCGATGAACCCGATGAATGTAACTTAATTTCATTAATTTCGATGAATTTCGTGAAATTAAGTTAGTTTCGATGAACCCGA
Source organism: Thereva nobilitata (assembly GCA_963855945.1). Classification (NCBI taxonomy): domain Eukaryota; kingdom Metazoa; phylum Arthropoda; class Insecta; order Diptera; family Therevidae; genus Thereva; species Thereva nobilitata. Next base: position 3,513,499 of record OY979699.1, read on the forward strand.
TGAATGTAACTTAATTTCATTAATTTCGATGAATTTAGTGAAATTAAGTTAGTTTCGATGAACCCGATGAATGTAACTTAATTTCATTAATTTCGCTGAATTTAGTGAAATTAAGTTAGTTTGGATGAACCCGATGAATGTAACTTAATTTCATTAATTTCGCTGAATTTAGTGAAATTAAGTTAGTTTCGATGAACCCGATGAATGTAACTTAATTTCATCAATTTCGATGAATTTAGTGAAATTAAGTTAGTTTGGATGAACCCGATGAATGTAACTTAATTTCATTAATTTCGCTGAATTTCGTGAAATTAAGTTAGTTTGGATGAACCCGATGAATGTAACTTAATTTCATCAATTTCGATGAATTTAGTGAAATTAAGTTAATTTGGATGAACCCGATGAATGTAACTTAATTTCATTAATTTCGATGAATTTAGTGAAATTAAGTTAATTTGGATGAACCCGATGAATGTAACTTAATTTCATTAATTTCGCTGAATTTAGTGAAATTAAGTTAGTTTGGATGAACCCGATGAATGTAACTTAATTTCATCAATTTCGATGAATTTAGTGAAATTAAGTTAGTTTCGATGAACCCGATGAATGTAACTTAATTTCATCAATTTCGATGAATTTAGTGAAATTAAGTTAGTTTCGATGAACCCGATGAATGTAACTTAATTTCATTAATTTCGATGAATTTCGTGAAATTAAGTTAGTTTCGATGAACCCGATGAATGTAACTTAATTTCATCAATTTCGATGAATTTAGTGAAATTAAGTTAGTTTCGATGAACCCGATGAATGTAACTTAATTTCATTAATTTCGCTGAATTTAGTGAAATTAAGTTAGTTTGGATGAACCCGATGAATGTAACTTAATTTCATTAATTTCGCTGAATTTCGTGAAATTAAGTTAGTTTGGATGAACCCGATGAATGTAACTTAATTTCATCAATTTCGCTGAATTTAGTGAAATTAAGTTAGTTTGGATGAACCCGATGAATGTAACTTAATTTCATTAATTTCGCTGAATTTAGTGAAATTAAGTTAGTTTGGATGAACCCGATGAATGTAACTTAATTTCATCAATTTCGATGAATTTAGTGAAATTAAGTTAGTTTCGATGAACCCGATGAATGTAACTTAATTTCATCAATTTCGATGAATTTCGTGAAATTAAGTTAGTTTGGATGAACCCGATGAATGTAACTTAATTTCATCAATTTCGATGAATTTAGTGAAATTAAGTTAGTTTCGATGAACCCGATGAATGTAACTTAATTTCATCAATTTCGATGAATTTAGTGAAATTAAGTTAGTTTGGATGAACCCGATGAATGTAACTTAATTTCATTAATTTCGCTGAATTTAGTGAAATTAAGTTAGTTTGGATGAACCCGATGAATGTAACTTAATTTCATCAATTTCGATGAATTTAGTGAAATTAAGTTAATTTGGATGAACCCGATGAATGTAACTTAATTTCATCAATTTCGATGAATTTAGTGAAATTAAGTTAGTTTCGATGAACCCGATGAATGTAACTTAATTTCATTAATTTCGATGAATTTCGTGAAATTAAGTTAGTTTCGATGAACCCGATGAATGTAACTTAATTTCATTAATTTCGATGAATTTAGTGAAATTAAGTTAGTTTCGATGAACCCGATGAATGTAACTTAATTTCATTAATTTCGCTGAATTTAGTGAAATTAAGTTAGTTTGGATGAACCCGATGAATGTAACTTAATTTCATTAATTTCGCTGAATTTAGTGAAATTAAGTTAGTTTCGATGAACCCGATGAATGTAACTTAATTTCATCAATTTCGATGAATTTAGTGAAATTAAGTTAGTTTGGATGAACCCGATGAATGTAACTTAATTTCATTAATTTCGCTGAATTTCGTGAAATTAAGTTAGTTTGGATGAACCCGATGAATGTAACTTAATTTCATCAATTTCGATGAATTTAGTGAAATTAAGTTAATTTGGATGAACCCGATGAATGTAACTTAATTTAATTAATTTCGATGAATTTAGTGAAATTAAGTTAATTTGGATGAACCCGATGAATGTAACTTAATTTCATTAATTTCGCTGAATTTAGTGAAATTAAGTTAGTTTGGATGAACCCGATGAATGTAACTTAATTTCATCAATTTCGATGAATTTAGTGAAATTAAGTTAGTTTCGATGAACCCGATGAATGTAACTTAATTTCATCAATTTCGATGAATTTAGTGAAATTAAGTTAGTTTCGATGAACCCGATGAATGTAACTTAATTTCATTAATTTCGATGAATTTCGTGAAATTAAGTTAGTTTCGATGAACCCGATGAATGTAACTTAATTTCATCAATTTCGATGAATTTAGTGAAATTAAGTTAGTTTCGATGAACCCGATGAATGTAACTTAATTTCATTAATTTCGCTGAATTTAGTGAAATTAAGTTAGTTTGGATGAACCCGATGAATGTAACTTAATTTCATTAATTTCGCTGAATTTCGTGAAATTAAGTTAGTTTGGATGAACCCGATGAATGTAACTTAATTTCATCAATTTCGCTGAATTTAGTGAAATTAAGTTAGTTTGGATGAACCCGATGAATGTAACTTAATTTCATTAATTTCGCTGAATTTAGTGAAATTAAGTTAGTTTGGATGAACCCGATGAATGTAACTTAATTTCATTAATTTCGCTGAATTTCGTGAAATTAAGTTAGTTTCGATGAACCCGATGAATGTAGCTTAATTTCATTAATTTCGATGAATTTAGTGAAATTAAGTTAATTTGGATGAACCCGATGAATGTAACTTAATTTCATTAATTTCGCTGAATTTAGTGAAATTAAGTTAGTTTCGATGAACCCGATGAATGTAACTTAATTTCATTAATTTCGCTGAATTTCGTGAAATTAAGTTAGTTTCGATGAACCCGATGAATGTAACTTAATTTCATCAATTTCGATGAATTTCGTGAAATTAAGTTAGTTTCGATGAACCCGATGAATGTAACTTAATTTCATTAATTTCGATGAATTTCGTGAAATTAAGTTAGTTTCGATGAACCCGATGAATGTAACTTAATTTCATTAATTTCGATGAATTTAGTGAAATTAAGTTAGTTTCGATGAACCCGATGAATGTAACTTAATTTCATCAATTTCGCTGAATTTAGTGAAATTAAGTTAGTTTGGATGAACCCGATGAATGTAACTTAATTTCATTAATTTCGCTGAATTTAGTGAAATTAAGTTAGTTTGGATGAACCCGATGAATGTAACTTAATTTCATCAATTTCGATGAATTTAGTGAAATTAAGTTAGTTTCGATGAACCCGATGAATGTAACTTAATTTCATTAATTTCGCTGAATTTAGTGAAATTAAGTTAGTTTGGATGAACCCGATGAATGTAACTTAATTTCATTAATTTCGATGAATTTCGTGAAATTAAGTTAGTTTCGATGAACCCGATGAATGTAACTTAATTTCATCAATTTCGATGAATTTAGTGAAATTAAGTTAGTTTGGATGAACCCGATGAATGTAACTTAATTTCATCAATTTCGCTGAATTTAGTGAAATTAAGTTAGTTTGGATGAACCCGATGAATGTAACTTAATTTCATTAATTTCGATGAATTTCGTGAAATTAAGTTAGTTTGGATGAACCCGATGAATGTAACTTAATTTCATTAATTTCGCTGAATTTAGTGAAATTAAGTTAGTTTGGATGAACCCGATGAATGTAACTTAATTTCATCAATTTCGATGAATTTAGTGAAATTAAGTTAGTTTCGATGAACCCGATGAATGTAACTTAATTTCATCAATTTCGATGAATTTAGTGAAATTAAGTTAGTTTCGATGAACCCGATGAATGTAACTTAATTTCATCAATTTCGATGAATTTAGTGAAATTAAGTTAGTTTCGATGAACCCGATGAATGTAACTTAATTTCATCAATTTCGATGAATTTAGTGAAATTAAGTTAGTTTGGATGAACCCGATGAATGTAACTTAATTTCATTAATTTCGATGAATTTCGTGAAATTAAGTTAGTTTGGATGAACCCGATGAATGTAACTTAATTTCATCAATTTCGATGAATTTCGTGAAATTAAGTTAGTTTGGATGAACCCGATGAATGTAACTTAATTTCATTAATTTCGCTGAATTTAGTGAAATTAAGTTAGTTTCGATGAACCCGATGAATGTAACTCAATTTCATTAATTTCGCTGAATTTAGTGAAATTAAGTTAGTTTCGATGAACCCGATGAATGTAACTTAATTTCATCAATTTCGATGAATTTAGTGAAATTAAGTTAGTTTCGATGAACCCGATGAATGTAACTTAATTTCATCAATTTCGATGAATTTAGTGAAATTAAGTTAGTTTCGATGAACCCGATGAATGTAACTTAATTTCATCAATTTCGATGAATTTAGTGAAATTAAGTTAGTTTCGATGAACCCGATGAATGTAACTTAATTTCATCAATTTCGATGAATTTAGTGAAATTAAGTTAGTTTCGATGAACCCGATGAATGTAACTTAATTTCATCAATTTCGATGAATTTAGTGAAATTAAGTTAGTTTCGATGAACCCGATGAATGTAACTTAATTTCATCAATTTCGCTGAATTTCGTGAAATTAAGTTAGTTTCGATGAACCCGATGAATGTAACTTAATTTCATCAATTTCGATGAATTTAGTGAAATTAAGTTAGTTTCGATGAACCCGATGAATGTAACTTAATTTCATCAATTTCGATGAATTTCGTGAAATTAAGTTAGTTTCGATGAACCCGATGAATGTAACTTAATTTCATTAATTTCAATGAATTTCGTGAAATTAAGTTAGTTTCGATGAACCCGATGAATGTAACTTAATTTCATTAATTTCGCTGAATTTAGTGAAATTAAGTTAATTTGGATGAACCCGATGAATGTAACTTAATTTCATCAATTTCGATGAATTTAGTGAAATTAAGTTAGTTTGGATGAACCCGATGAATGTAACTTAATTTCATCAATTTCGATGAATTTCGTGAAATTAAGTTAGTTTGGATGAACCCGATGAATGTAACTTAATTTCATTAATTTCGCTGAATTTAGTGAAATTAAGTTAGTTTGGATGAACCCGATGAATGTAACTTAATTTCATCAATTTCGATGAATTTCGTGAAATTAAGTTAGTTTCGATGAACCCGATGAATGTAACTTAATTTCATTAATTTCGATGAATTTCGTGAAATTAAGTTAGTTTCGATGAACCCGATGAATGTAACTTAATTTCATTAATTTCGCTGAATTTAGTGAAATTAAGTTAATTTGGATGAACCCGATGAATGTAACTTAATTTCATTAATTTCGCTGAATTTAGTGAAATTAAGTTAGTTTCGATGAACCCGATGAATGTAACTTAATTTCATCAATTTCGATGAATTTAGTGAAATTAAGTTAGTTTGGATGAACCCGATGAATGTAACTTAATTTCATTAATTTCGCTGAATTTCGTGAAATTAAGTTAGTTTCGATGAACCCGATGAATGTAACTTAATTTCATTAATTTCGATGAATTTAGTGAAATTAAGTTAGTTTGGATGAACCCGATGAATGTAACTTAATTTCATTAATTTCGCTGAATTTAGTGAAATTAAGTTAGTTTGGATGAACCCGATGAATGTAACTTAATTTCATTAATTTCGATGAATTTAGTGAAATTAAGTTAATTTGGATGAACCCGATGAATGTAACTTAATTTCATCAATTTCGATGAATTTCGTGAAATTAAGTTAGTTTCGATGAACCCGATGAATGTAACTTAATTTCATCAATTTCGATGAATTTCGTGAAATTAAGTTAGTTTGGATGAACCCGATGAATGTAACTTAATTTCATCAATTTCGATGAATTTCGTGAAATTAAGTTAGTTTCGATGAACCCGATGAATGTAACTTAATTTCATCAATTTCGATGAATTTAGTGAAATTAAGTTAGTTTGGATGAACCCGATGAATGTAACTTAATTTCATTAATTTCGCTGAATTTAGTGAAATTAAGTTAGTTTGGATGAACCCGATGAATGTAACTTAATTTCATCAATTTCGATGAATTTAGTGAAATTAAGTTAGTTTGGATGAACCCGATGAATGTAACTTAATTTCATCAATTTCGATGAATTTCGTGAAATTAAGTTAGTTTCGATGAACCCGATGAATGTAACTTAATTTCATCAATTTCGATGAATTTAGTGAAATTAAGTTAGTTTGGATGAACCCGATGAATGTAACTTAATTTCATTAATTTCGCTGAATTTAGTGAAATTAAGTTAGTTTGGATGAACCCGATGAATGTAACTTAATTTCATCAATTTCGATGAATTTAGTGAAATTAAGTTAGTTTCGATGAACCCGATGAATGTAACTTAATTTCATCAATTTCGATGAATTTCGTGAAATTAAGTTAGTTTGGATGAACCCGATGAATGTAACTTAATTTCATCAATTTCGATGAATTTAGTGAAATTAAGTTAGTTTCGATGAACCCGATGAATGTAACTTAATTTCATCAATTTCGATGAATTTAGTGAAATTAAGTTAGTTTGGATGAACCCGATGAATGTAACTTAATTTCATTAATTTCGCTGAATTTAGTGAAATTAAGTTAGTTTGGATGAACCCGATGAATGTAACTTAATTTCATCAATTTCGATGAATTTAGTGAAATTAAGTTAATTTGGATGAACCCGATGAATGTAACTTAATTTCATCAATTTCGATGAATTTAGTGAAATTAAGTTAGTTTCGATGAACCCGATGAATGTAACTTAATTTCATTAATTTCGATGAATTTCGTGAAATTAAGTTAGTTTCGATGAACCCGATGAATGTAACTTAATTTCATTAATTTCGATGAATTTAGTGAAATTAAGTTAGTTTCGATGAACCCGATGAATGTAACTTAATTTCATTAATTTCGCTGAATTTAGTGAAATTAAGTTAGTTTGGATGAACCCGATGAATGTAACTTAATTTCATTAATTTCGCTGAATTTAGTGAAATTAAGTTAGTTTCGATGAACCCGATGAATGTAACTTAATTTCATCAATTTCGATGAATTTAGTGAAATTAAGTTAGTTTGGATGAACCCGATGAATGTAACTTAATTTCATTAATTTCGCTGAATTTCGTGAAATTAAGTTAGTTTGGATGAACCCGATGAATGTAACTTAATTTCATCAATTTCGATGAATTTAGTGAAATTAAGTTAATTTGGATGAACCCGATGAATGTAACTTAATTTCATTAATTTCGATGAATTTAGTGAAATTAAGTTAATTTGGATGAACCCGATGAATGTAACTTAATTTCATTAATTTCGCTGAATTTAGTGAAATTAAGTTAGTTTGGATGAACCCGATGAATGTAACTTAATTTCATCAATTTCGATGAATTTAGTGAAATTAAGTTAGTTTCGATGAACCCGATGAATGTAACTTAATTTCATCAATTTCGATGAATTTAGTGAAATTAAGTTAGTTTCGATGAACCCGATGAATGTAACTTAATTTCATTAATTTCGATGAATTTCGTGAAATTAAGTTAGTTTCGATGAACCCGATGAATGTAACTTAATTTCATCAATTTCGATGAATTTAGTGAAATTAAGTTAGTTTCGATGAACCCGATGAATGTAACTTAATTTCATTAATTTCGCTGAATTTAGTGAAATTAAGTTAGTTTCGATGAACCCGATGAATGTAACTTAATTTCATTAATTTCGCTGAATTTCGTGAAATTAAGTTAGTTTGGATGAACCCGATGAATGTAACTTAATTTCATCAATTTCGCTGAATTTAGTGAAATTAAGTTAGTTTGGATGAACCCGATGAATGTAACTTAATTTCATTAATTTCGCTGAATTTAGTGAAATTAAGTTAGTTTGGATGAACCCGATGAATGTAACTTAATTTCATCAATTTCGATGAATTTAGTGAAATTAAGTTAGTTTCGATGAACCCGATGAATGTAACTTAATTTCATCAATTTCGATGAATTTCGTGAAATTAAGTTAGTTTGGATGAACCCGATGAATGTAACTTAATTTCATCAATTTCGATGAATTTAGTGAAATTAAGTTAGTTTCGATGAACCCGATGAATGTAACTTAATTTCATCAATTTCGATGAATTTAGTGAAATTAAGTTAGTTTGGATGAACCCGATGAATGTAACTTAATTTCATTAATTTCGCTGAATTTAGTGAAATTAAGTTAGTTTGGATGAACCCGATGAATGTAACTTAATTTCATCAATTTCGATGAATTTAGTGAAATTAAGTTAATTTGGATGAACCCGATGAATGTAACTTAATTTCATCAATTTCGATGAATTTAGTGAAATTAAGTTAGTTTCGATGAACCCGATGAATGTAACTTAATTTCATTAATTTCGATGAATTTCGTGAAATTAAGTTAGTTTCGATGAACCCGATGAATGTAACTTAATTTCATTAATTTCGATGAATTTAGTGAAATTAAGTTAGTTTCGATGAACCCGATGAATGTAACTTAATTTCATTAATTTCGCTGAATTTAGTGAAATTAAGTTAGTTTGGATGAACCCGATGAATGTAACTTAATTTCATTAATTTCGCTGAATTTAGTGAAATTAAGTTAGTTTCGATGAACCCGATGAATGTAACTTAATTTCATCAATTTCGATGAATTTAGTGAAATTAAGTTAGTTTGGATGAACCCGATGAATGTAACTTAATTTCATTAATTTCGCTGAATTTCGTGAAATTAAGTTAGTTTGGATGAACCCGATGAATGTAACTTAATTTCATCAATTTCGATGAATTTAGTGAAATTAAGTTAATTTGGATGAACCCGATGAATGTAACTTAATTTAATTAATTTCGATGAATTTAGTGAAATTAAGTTAATTTGGATGAACCCGATGAATGTAACTTAATTTCATTAATTTCGCTGAATTTAGTGAAATTAAGTTAGTTTGGATGAACCCGATGAATGTAACTTAATTTCATCAATTTCGATGAATTTAGTGAAATTAAGTTAGTTTCGATGAACCCGATGAATGTAACTTAATTTCATCAATTTCGATGAATTTAGTGAAATTAAGTTAGTTTCGATGAACCCGATGAATGTAACTTAATTTCATTAATTTCGATGAATTTCGTGAAATTAAGTTAGTTTCGATGAACCCGATGAATGTAACTTAATTTCATCAATTTCGATGAATTTAGTGAAATTAAGTTAGTTTCGATGAACCCGATGAATGTAACTTAATTTCATTAATTTCGCTGAATTTAGTGAAATTAAGTTAGTTTGGATGAAGCCGATGAATGTAACTTAATTTCATTAATTTCGCTGAATTTCGTGAAATTAAGTTAGTTTGGATGAACCCGATGAATGTAACTTAATTTCATCAATTTCGCTGAATTTAGTGAAATTAAGTTAGTTTGGATGAACCCGATGAATGTAACTTAATTTCATTAATTTCGCTGAATTTAGTGAAATTAAGTTAGTTTGGATGAACCCGATGAATGTAACTTAATTTCATTAATTTCGCTGAATTTAGTGAAATTAAGTTAGTTTCGATGAACCCGATGAATGTAACTTAATTTCATCAATTTCGCTGAATTTCGTGAAATTAAGTTAGTTTGGATGAACCCGATGAATGTAACTTAATTTCATCAATTTCGCTGAATTTAGTGAAATTAAGTTAGTTTGGATGAACCCGATGAATGTAACTTAATTTCATCAATTTCGCTGAATTTAGTGAAATTAAGTTAGTTTGGATGAACCCGATGAATGTAACTTAATTTCATTAATTTCGATGAATTTAGTGAAATTAAGTTAGTTTCGATGAACCCGATGAATGTAACTTAATTTCATCAATTTCGATGAATTTCGTGAAATTAAGTTAGTTTCGATGAACCCGATGAATGTAACTTAATTTCATTAATTTCGCTGAATTTAGTGAAATTAAGTTAGTTTGGATGAACCCGATGAATGTAACTTAATTTCATTAATTTCGCTGAATTTAGTGAAATTAAGTTAGTTTGGATGAACCCGATGAATGTAACTTAATTTCATTAATTTCGCTGAATTTAGTGAAATTAAGTTAGTTTGGATGAACCCGATGAATGTAACTTAATTTCATTAATTTCGCTGAATTTCGTGAAATTAAGTTAGTTTCGATGAACCCGATGAATGTAACTTAATTTCATTAATTTCGATGAATTTCGTGAAATTAAGTTAGTTTCGATGAACCCGATGAATGTAACTTAATTTCATTAATTTCGATGAATTTCGTGAAATTAAGTTAGTTTCGATGAACCCGATGAATGTAACTTAATTTCATCAATTTCGATGAATTTCGTGAAATTAAGTTAGTTTGGATGAACCCGATGAATGTAACTTAATTTCATTAATTTCGCTGAATTTAGTGAAATTAAGTTAGTTTCGATGAACCCGATGAATGTAACTTAATTTCATCAATTTCGATGAATTTCGTGAAATTAAGTTAGTTTCGATGAACCCGATGAATGTAACTTAATTTCATCAATTTCGATGAATTTAGTGAAATTAAGTTAATTTGGATGAACCCGATGAATGTAACTTAATTTCATCAATTTCGATGAATTTAGTGAAATTAAGTTAGTTTGGATGAACCCGATGAATGTAACTTAATTTCATTAATTTCGCTGAATTTAGTGAAATTAAGTTAGTTTGGATGAACCCGATGAATGTAACTTAATTTCATTAATTTCGCTGAATTTCGTGAAATTAAGTTAGTTTGGATGAACCCGATGAATGTAACTTAATTTCATTAATTTCGCTGAATTTAGTGAAATTAAGTTAGTTTGGATGAACCCGATGAATGTAACTTAATTTCATTAATTTCGATGAATTTCGTGAAATTAAGTTAGTTTGGATGAACCCGATGAATGTAACTTAATTTCATCAATTTCGATGAATTTCGTGAAATTAAGTTAGTTTGGATGAACCCGATGAATGTAACTTAATTTCATTAATTTCGCTGAATTTAGTGAAATTAAGTTAGTTTGGATGAACCCGATGAATGTAACTTAATTTCATTAATTTCGATGAATTTAGTGAAATTAAGTTAGTTTGGATGAACCCGATGAATGTAACTTAATTTCATCAATTTCGATGAATTTAGTGAAATTAAGTTAGTTTCGATGAACCCGATGAATGTAACTTAATTTCATCAATTTCGATGAATTTAGTGAAATTAAGTTAGTTTCGATGAACCCGATGAATGTAACTTAATTTCATCAATTTCGATGAATTTAGTGAAATTAAGTTAGTTTCGATGAACCCGATGAATGTAACTTAATTTCATCAATTTCGATGAATTTAGTGAAATTAAGTTAGTTTCGATGAACCCGATGAATGTAACTTAATTTCATCAATTTCGATGAATTTAGTGAAATTAAGTTAGTTTGGATGAACCCGATGAATGTAACTTAATTTCATTAATTTCGCTGAATTTCGTGAAATTAAGTTAGTTTCGATGAACCCGATGAATGTAACTTAATTTCATTAATTTCGATGAATTTAGTGAAATTAAGTTAGTTTGGATGAACCCGATGAATGTAACTTAATTTCATTAATTTCGCTGAATTTAGTGAAATTAAGTTAGTTTGGATGAACCCGATGAATGTAACTTAATTTCATTAATTTCGATGAATTTAGTGAAATTAAGTTAATTTGGATGAACCCGATGAATGTAACTTAATTTCATCAATTTCGATGAATTTCGTGAAATTAAGTTAGTTTGGATGAACCCGATGAATGTAACTTAATTTCATTAATTTCGCTGAATTTAATGAAATTAAGTTAGTTTGGATGAACCTGATGAATGTAACTTAATTTCATCAATTTCGATGAATTTAGTGAAATTAAGTTAGTTTGGATGAACCCGATGAATGTAACTTAATTTCATCAATTTCGATGAATTTAGTGAAATTAAGTTAGTTTCGATGAACCCGATGAATGTAACTTAATTTCATTAATTTCGATGAATTTCGTGAAATTAAGTTAGTTTCGATGAACCCGATGAATGTAACTTAATTTCATTAATTTCGATGAATTTAGTGAAATTAAGTTAGTTTCGATGAACCCGATGAATGTAACTTAATTTCATTAATTTCGCTGAATTTAGTGAAATTAAGTTAATTTGGATGAACCCGATGAATGTAACTTAATTTCATCAATTTCGATGAATTTAGTGAAATTAAGTTAGTTTCGATGAACCCGATGAATGTAACTTAATTTCATCAATTTCGATGAATTTCGTGAAATTAAGTTAGTTTGGATGAACCCGATGAATGTAACTTAATTTCATCAATTTCGATGAATTTAGTGAAATTAAGTTAGTTTCGATGAACCCGATGAATGTAACTTAATTTCATCAATTTCGATGAATTTAGTGAAATTAAGTTAGTTTGGATGAACCCGATGAATGTAACTTAATTTCATTAATTTCGCTGAATTTAGTGAAATTAAGTTAGTTTGGATGAACCCGATGAATGTAACTTAATTTCATCAATTTCGATGAATTTAGTGAAATTAAGTTAATTTGGATGAACCCGATGAATGTAACTTAATTTCATCAATTTCGATGAATTTAGTGAAATTAAGTTAGTTTCGATGAACCCGATGAATGTAACTTAATTTCATTAATTTCGATGAATTTCGTGAAATTAAGTTAGTTTCGATGAACCCGATGAATGTAACTTAATTTCATTAATTTCGATGAATTTAGTGAAATTAAGTTAGTTTCGATGAACCCGATGAATGTAACTTAATTTCATTAATTTCGCTGAATTTAGTGAAATTAAGTTAGTTTGGATGAACCCGATGAATGTAACTTAATTTCATTAATTTCGTTGAATTTAGTGAAATTAAGTTAGTTTCGATGAACCCGATGAATGTAACTTAATTTCATCAATTTCGATGAATTTAGTGAAATTAAGTTAGTTTGGATGAACCCGATGAATGTAACTTAATTTCATTAATTTCGCTGAATTTCGTGAAATTAAGTTAGTTTGGATGAACCCGATGAATGTAACTTAATTTCATCAATTTCGATGAATTTAGTGAAATTAAGTTAATTTGGATGAACCCGATGAATGTAACTTAATTTCATTAATTTCGATGAATTTAGTGAAATTAAGTTAATTTGGATGAACCCGATGAATGTAACTTAATTTCATTAATTTCGCTGAATTTAGTGAAATTAAGTTAGTTTGGATGAACCCGATGAATGTAACTTAATTTCATCAATTTCGATGAATTTAGTGAAATTAAGTTAGTTTCGATGAACCCGATGAATGTAACTTAATTTCATCAATTTCGATGAATTTAGTGAAATTAAGTTAGTTTCGATGAACCCGATGAATGTAACTTAATTTCATTAATTTCGATGAATTTCGTGAAATTAAGTTAGTTTCGATGAACCCGATGAATGTAACTTAATTTCATCAATTTCGATGAATTTAGTGAAATTAAGTTAGTTTCGATGAACCCGATGAATGTAACTTAATTTCATTAATTTCGCTGAATTTAGTGAAATTAAGTTAGTTTGGATGAACCCGATGAATGTAACTTAATTTCATTAATTTCGCTGAATTTCGTGAAATTAAGTTAGTTTGGATGAACCCGATGAATGTAACTTAATTTCATCAATTTCGCTGAATTTAGTGAAATTAAGTTAGTTTGGATGAACCCGATGAATGTAACTTAATTTCATTAATTTCGCTGAATTTAGTGAAATTAAGTTAGTTTGGATGAACCCGATGAATGTAACTTAATTTCATTAATTTCGCTGAATTTAGTGAAATTAAGTTAGTTTCGATGAACCCGATGAATGTAACTTAATTTCATCAATTTCGCTGAATTTCGTGAAATTAAGTTAGTTTGGATGAACCCGATGAATGTAACTTAATTTCATCAATTTCGCTGAATTTAGTGAAATTAAGTTAGTTTGGATGAACCCGATGAATGTAACTTAATTTCATCAATTTCGCTGAATTTAGTGAAATTAAGTTAGTTTGGATGAACCCGATGAATGTAACTTAATTTCATTAATTTCGATGAATTTAGTGAAATTAAGTTAGTTTCGATGAACCCGATGAATGTAACTTAATTTCATCAATTTCGATGAATTTCGTGAAATTAAGTTAGTTTCGATGAACCCGATGAATGTAACTTAATTTCATTAATTTCGCTGAATTTAGTGAAATTAAGTTAGTTTGGATGAACCCGATGAATGTAACTTAATTTCATTAATTTCGCTGAATTTAGTGAAATTAAGTTAGTTTGGATGAACCCGATGAATGTAACTTAATTTCATTAATTTCGCTGAATTTAGTGAAATTAAGTTAGTTTGGATGAACCCGATGAATGTAACTTAATTTCATTAATTTCGCTGAATTTCGTGAAATTAAGTTAGTTTCGATGAACCCGATGAATGTAACTTAATTTCATTAATTTCGATGAATTTCGTGAAATTAAGTTAGTTTCGATGAACCCGATGAATGTAACTTAATTTCATTAATTTCGATGAATTTCGTGAAATTAAGTTAGTTTCGATGAACCCGATGAATGTAACTTAATTTCATCAATTTCGATGAATTTCGTGAAATTAAGTTAGTTTGGATGAACCCGATGAATGTAACTTAATTTCATTAATTTCGCTGAATTTAGTGAAATTAAGTTAGTTTCGATGAACCCGATGAATGTAACTTAATTTCATCAATTTCGATGAATTTCGTGAAATTAAGTTAGTTTCGATGAACCCGATGAATGTAACTTAATTTCATCAATTTCGATGAATTTAGTGAAATTAAGTTAATTTGGATGAACCCGATGAATGTAACTTAATTTCATCAATTTCGATGAATTTAGTGAAATTAAGTTAGTTTGGATGAACCCGATGAATGTAACTTAATTTCATTAATTTCGCTGAATTTAGTGAAATTAAGTTAGTTTGGATGAACCCGATGAATGTAACTTAATTTCATTAATTTCGCTGAATTTCGTGAAATTAAGTTAGTTTGGATGAACCCGATGAATGTAACTTAATTTCATTAATTTCGCTGAATTTAGTGAAATTAAGTTAGTTTGGATGAACCCGATGAATGTAACTTAATTTCATTAATTTCGATGAATTTCGTGAAATTAAGTTAGTTTGGATGAACCCGATGAATGTAACTTAATTTCATCAATTTCGATGAATTTCGTGAAATTAAGTTAGTTTGGATGAACCCGATGAATGTAACTTAATTTCATTAATTTCGCTGAATTTAGTGAAATTAAGTTAGTTTGGATGAACCCGATGAATGTAACTTAATTTCATTAATTTCGATGAATTTAGTGAAATTAAGTTAGTTTGGATGAACCCGATGAATGTAACTTAATTTCATCAATTTCGATGAATTTAGTGAAATTAAGTTAGTTTCGATGAACCCGATGAATGTAACTTAATTTCATCAATTTCGATGAATTTAGTGAAATTAAGTTAGTTTCGATGAACCCGATGAATGTAACTTAATTTCATCAATTTCGATGAATTTAGTGAAATTAAGTTAGTTTCGATGAACCCGATGAATGTAACTTAATTTCATCAATTTCGATGAATTTAGTGAAATTAAGTTAGTTTCGATGAACCCGATGAATGTAACTTAATTTCATCAATTTCGATGAATTTAGTGAAATTAAGTTAGTTTGGATGAACCCGATGAATGTAACTTAATTTCATTAATTTCGCTGAATTTCGTGAAATTAAGTTAGTTTCGATGAACCCGATGAATGTAACTTAATTTCATTAATTTCGATGAATTTAGTGAAATTAAGTTAGTTTGGATGAACCCGATGAATGTAACTTAATTTCATTAATTTCGCTGAATTTAGTGAAATTAAGTTAGTTTGGATGAACCCGATGAATGTAACTTAATTTCATTAATTTCGATGAATTTAGTGAAATTAAGTTAATTTGGATGAACCCGATGAATGTAACTTAATTTCATCAATTTCGATGAATTTCGTGAAATTAAGTTAGTTTCGATGAACCCGATGAATGTAACTTAATTTCATTAATTTCGTTGAATTTAATGAAATTAAGTTAGTTTGGATGAACCTGATGAATGTAACTTAATTTCATCAATTTCGATGAATTTAGTGAAATTAAGTTAGTTTGGATGAACCCGATGAATGTAACTTAATTTCATCAATTTCGATGAATTTCGTGAAATTAAGTTAGTTTCGATGAACCCGATGAATGTAACTTAATTTCATCAATTTCGATGAATTTCGTGAAATTAAGTTAGTTTGGATGAACCCGATGAATGTAACTTAATTTCATTAATTTCGCTGAATTTAGTGAAATTAAGTTAGTTTGGATGAACCCGATGAATGTAACTTAATTTCATTAATTTCGCTGAATTTAGTGAAATTAAGTTAGTTTGGATGAACCCGATGAATGTAACTTAATTTCATTAATTTCGATGAATTTAGTGAAATTAAGTTAGTTTGGATGAACCCGATGAATGTAACTTAATTTCATTAATTTCGATGAATTTAGTGAAATTAAGTTAGTTTCGATGAACCCGATGAATGTAACTTAATTTCATCAATTTCGATGAATTTCGTGAAATTAAGTTAGTTTCGATGAACCCGATGAATGTAACTTAATTTCATCAATTTCGATGAATTTAGTGAAATTAAGTTAGTTTCGATGAACCCGATGAATGTAACTTAATTTCATCAATTTCGATGAATTTCGTGAAATTAAGTTAGTTTCGATGAACCCGATGAATGTAACTTAATTTCATTAATTTCGATGAATTTAGTGAAATTAAGTTAGTTTGGATGAACCCGATGAATGTAACTTAATTTCATTAATTTCGCTGAATTTAGTGAAATTAAGTTAGTTTGGATGAACCCGATGAATGTAACTTAATTTCATCAATTTCGATGAATTTAGTGAAATTAAGTTAGTTTGGATGAACCCGATGAATGTAACTTAATTTCATTAATTTCGCTGAATTTAGTGAAATTAAGTTAGTTTCGATGAACCCGATGAATGTAACTTAATTTCATCAATTTCGATGAATTTAGTGAAATTAAGTTAGTTTCGATGAACCCGATGAATGTAACTTAATTTCATTAATTTCGATGAATTTCGTGAAATTAAGTTAGTTTCGATGAACCCGATGAATGTAACTTAATTTCATCAATTTCGATGAATTTCGTGAAATTAAGTTAGTTTCGATGAACCCGATGAATGTAACTTAATTTCATTAATTTCGATGAATTTCGTGAAATTAAGTTAGTTTCGATGAACCCGATGAATGTAACTTAATTTCATCAATTTCGATGAATTTAGTGAAATTAAGTTAGTTTCGATGAACCCGATGAATGTAACTTAATTTCATTAATTTCGATGAATTTAGTGAAATTAAGTTAGTTTGGATGAACCCGATGAATGTAACTTAATTTCATCAATTTCGATGAATTTAGTGAAATTAAGTTAGTTTCGATGAACCCGATGAATGTAACTTAATTTCATTAATTTCGATGAATTTCGTGAAATTAAGTTAGTTTCGATGAACCCGATGAATGTAACTTAATTTCATCAATTTCGATGAATTTCGTGAAATTAAGTTAGTTTCGATGAACCCGATGAATGTAACTTAATTTCATTAATTTCGCTGAATTTAGTGAAATTAAGTTAGTTTGGATGAACCCGATGAATGTAACTTAATTTCATTAATTTCGATGAATTTAGTGAAATTAAGTTAGTTTCGATGAACCCGATGAATGTAACTTAATTTCATTAATTTCGCTGAATTTAGTGAAATTAAGTTAGTTTGGATGAACCCGATGAATGTAACTTAATTTCATTAATTTCGATGAATTTAGTGAAATTAAGTTAGTTTGGATGAACCCGATGAATGTAACTTAATTTCATTAATTTCGCTGAATTTAGTGAAATTAAGTTAGTTTGGATGAACCCGATGAATGTAACTTAATTTCATCAATTTCGATGAATTTAGTGAAATTAAGTTAGTTTCGATGAACCCGATGAATGTAACTTAATTTCATTAATTTCGATGAATTTCGTGAAATTAAGTTAGTTTCGATGAACCCGATGAATGTAACTTAATTTCATCAATTTCGATGAATTTAGTGAAATTAAGTTAGTTTCGATGAACCCGATGAATGTAACTTAATTTCATTAATTTCGATGAATTTAGTGAAATTAAGTTAGTTTGGATGAACCCGATGAATGTAACTTAATTTCATCAATTTCGATGAATTTAGTGAAATTAAGTTAGTTTCGATGAACCCGATGAATGTAACTTAATTTCATTAATTTCGATGAATTTCGTGAAATTAAGTTAGTTTCGATGAACCCGATGAATGTAACTTAATTTCATCAATTTCGATGAATTTCGTGAAATTAAGTTAGTTTCGATGAACCCGATGAATGTAACTTAATTTCATTAATTTCGATGAATTTAGTGAAATTAAGTTAGTTTGGATGAACCCGATGAATGTAACTTAATTTCATTAATTTCGCTGAATTTAGTGAAATTAAGTTAGTTTGGATGAACCCGATGAATGTAACTTAATTTCATTAATTTCGCTGAATTTAGTGAAATTAAGTTAGTTTCGATGAACCCGATGAATGTAACTTAATTTCATCAATTTCGATGAATTTAGTGAAATTAAGTTAGTTTCGATGAACCCGATGAATGTAACTTAATTTCATTAATTTCGATGAATTTCGTGAAATTAAGTTAGTTTGGATGAACCCGATGAATGTAACTTAATTTCATTAATTTCGATGAATTTAGTGAAATTAAGTTAGTTTGGATGAACCCGATGAATGTAACTTAATTTCATCAATTTCGATGAATTTAGTGAAATTAAGTTAGTTTCGATGAACCCGATGAATGTAACTTAATTTCATTAATTTCGATGAATTTCGTGAAATTAAGTTAGTTTCGATGAACCCGATGAATGTAACTTAATTTCATCAATTTCGATGAATTTCGTGAAATTAAGTTAGTTTCGATGAACCCGATGAATGTAACTTAATTTCATTAATTTCGATGAATTTCGTGAAATTAAGTTAGTTTGGATGAACCCGATGAATGTAACTTAATTTCATTAATTTCGCTGAATTTAGTGAAATTAAGTTAGTTTGGATGAACCCGATGAATGTAACTTAATTTCATTAATTTCGCTGAATTTAGTGAAATTAAGTTAGTTTCGATGAACCCGATGAATGTAACTTAATTTCATCAATTTCGATGAATTTAGTGAAATTAAGTTAGTTTCGATGAACCCGATGAATGTAACTTAATTTCATTAATTTCGATGAATTTCGTGAAATTAAGTTAGTTTCGATGAACCCGATGAATGTAACTTAATTTCATCAATTTCGATGAATTTCGTGAAATTAAGTTAGTTTCGATGAACCCGATGAATGTAACTTAATTTCATTAATTTCGCTGAATTTAGTGAAATTAAGTTAGTTTGGATGAACCCGATGAATGTAACTTAATTTCATTAATTTCGCTGAATTTAGTGAAATTAAGTTAGTTTCGATGAACCCGATGAATGTAACTTAATTTCATCAATTTCGATGAATTTCGTGAAATTAAGTTAGTTTCGATGAACCCGATGAATGTAACTTAATTTCATCAATTTCGATGAATTTAGTGAAATTAAGTTAGTTTGGATGAACCCGATGAATGTAACTTAATTTCATCAATTTCGATGAATTTAGTGAAATTAAGTTAGTTTCGATGAACCCGATGAATGTAACTTAATTTCATTAATTTCGATGAATTTCGTGAAATTAAGTTAGTTTCGATGAACCCGATGAATGTAACTTAATTTCATCAATTTCGATGAATTTCGTGAAATTAAGTTAGTTTCGATGAACCCGATGAATGTAACTTAATTTCATTAATTTCGCTGAATTTAGTGAAATTAAGTTAGTTTGGATGAACCCGATGAATGTAACTTAATTTCATTAATTTCGCTGAATTTAGTGAAATTAAGTTAGTTTCGATGAACCCGATGAATGTAACTTAATTTCATCAATTTCGATGAATTTCGTGAAATTAAGTTAGTTTCGATGAACCCGATGAATGTAACTTAATTTCATCAATTTCGATGAATTTAGTGAAATTAAGTTAGTTTCGATGAACCCGATGAATGTAACTTAATTTCATTAATTTCGATGAATTTAGTGAAATTAAGTTAGTTTGGATGAACCCGATGAATGTAACTTAATTTCATCAATTTCGATGAATTTAGTGAAATTAAGTTAGTTTCGATGAACCCGATGAATGTAACTTAATTTCATTAATTTCGATGAATTTCGTGAAATTAAGTTAGTTTGGATGAACCCGATGAATGTAACTTAATTTCATTAATTTCGCTGAATTTAGTGAAATTAAGTTAGTTTCGATGAACCCGATGAATGTAACTTAATTTCATCAATTTCGATGAATTTAGTGAAATTAAGTTAATTTGGATGAACCCGATGAATGTAACTTAATTTCATTAATTTCGCTGAATTTCGTGAAATTAAGTTAGTTTGGATGAACCCGATGAATGTAACTTAATTTCATTAATTTCGCTGAATTTAATGAAATTAAGTTAGTTTGGATGAACCCGATGAATGTAACTTAATTTCATTAATTTCGATGAATTTAGTGAAATTAAGTTAGTTTGGATGAACCCGATGAATGTAACTTAATTTCATCAATTTCGATGAATTTAGTGAAATTAAGTTAGTTTCGATGAACCCGATGAATGTAACTTAATTTCATTAATTTCGCTGAATTTAGTGAAATTAAGTTAGTTTGGATGAACCCGATGAATGTAACTTAATTTCATCAATTTCGATGAATTTAGTGAAATTAAGTTAGTTTCGATGAACCCGATGAATGTAACTTAATTTCATTAATTTCGATGAATTTCGTGAAATTAAGTTAGTTTGGATGAACCCGATGAATGTAACTTAATTTCATTAATTTCGCTGAATTTCGTGAAATTAAGTTAGTTTGGATGAACCCGATGAATGTAACTTAATTTCATTAATTTCGCTGAATTTCGTGAAATTAAGTTAGTTTGGATGAACCCGATGAATGTAACTTAATTTCATTAATTTCGCTGAATTTCGTGAAATTAAGTTAGTTTGGATGAACCCGATGAATGTAACTTAATTTCATTAATTTCGATGAATTTAGTGAAATTAAGTTAGTTTGGATGAACCCGATGAATGTAACTTAATTTCATCAATTTCGATGAATTTAGTGAAATTAAGTTAGTTTCGATGAACCCGATGAATGTAACTTAATTTCATTAATTTCGATGAATTTCGTGAAATTAAGTTAGTTTCGATGAACCCGATGAATGTAACTTAATTTCATCAATTTCGATGAATTTCGTGAAATTAAGTTAATTTGGATGAACCCGATGAATGTAACTTAATTTCATTAATTTCGATGAATTTCGTGAAATTAAGTTAGTTTCGATGAACCCGATGAATGTAACTTAATTTCATCAATTTCGATGAATTTCGTGAAATTAAGTTAGTTTCGATGAACCCGATGAATGTAACTTAATTTCATCAATTTCGATGAATTTAGTGAAATTAAGTTAGTTTGGATGAACCCGATGAATGTAACTTAATTTCATTAATTTCGCTGAATTTAATGAAATTAAGTTAGTTTGGATGAACCTGATGAATGTAACTTAATTTCATCAATTTCGATGAATTTAGTGAAATTAAGTTAGTTTCGATGAACCCGATGAATGTAACTTAATTTCATTAATTTCGATGAATTTAGTGAAATTAAGTTAGTTTCGATGAACCCGATGAATGTAACTTAATTTCATCAATTTCGCTGAATTTAGTGAAATTAAGTTAGTTTGGATGAACCCGATGAATGTAACTTAATTTCATTAATTTCGATGAATTTAGTGAAATTAAGTTAGTTTGGATGAACCCGATGAATGTAACTTAATTTCATCAATTTCGATGAATTTAGTGAAATTAAGTTAGTTTCGATGAACCCGATGAATGTAACTTAATTTCATCAATTTCGATGAATTTCGTGAAATTAAGTTAGTTTCGATGAACCCGATGAATGTAACTTAATTTCATCAATTTCGATGAATTTAGTGAAATTAAGTTAGTTTGGATGAACCCGATGAATGTAACTTAATTTCATTAATTTCGCTGAATTTAATGAAATTAAGTTAGTTTGGATGAACCTGATGAATGTAACTTAATTTCATCAATTTCGATGAATTTAGTGAAATTAAGTTAGTTTCGATGAACCCGATGAATGTAACTTAATTTCATTAATTTCGCTGAATTTAGTGAAATTAAGTTAGTTTCGATGAACCCGATGAATGTAACTTAATTTCATCAATTTCGATGAATTTAGTGAAATTAAGTTAGTTTCGATGAACCCGATGAATGTAACTTAATTTCATCAATTTCGATGAATTTCGTGAAATTAAGTTAGTTTCGATGAACCCGATGAATGTAACTTAATTTCATCAATTTCG
The DNA here is from genome assembly GCA_963855945.1 of Thereva nobilitata. Taxonomy (NCBI): domain Eukaryota; kingdom Metazoa; phylum Arthropoda; class Insecta; order Diptera; family Therevidae; genus Thereva; species Thereva nobilitata. Next base: position 3,536,173 of record OY979699.1, read on the forward strand.
ATGAATTTAGTGAAATTAAGTTAGTTTCGATGAACCCGATGAATGTAACTTAATTTCATCAATTTCGATGAATTTCGTGAAATTAAGTTAGTTTGGATGAACCCGATGAATGTAACTTAATTTCATCAATTTCGCTGAATTTAGTGAAATTAAGTTAGTTTGGATGAACCCGATGAATGTAACTTAATTTCATTAATTTCGCTGAATTTAGTGAAATTAAGTTAGTTTCGATGAACCCGATGAATGTAACTTAATTTCATTAATTTCGCTGAATTTAGTGAAATTAAGTTAGTTTGGATGAACCCGATGAATGTAACTTAATTTCATTAATTTCGCTGAATTTAGTGAAATTAAGTTAGTTTGGATGAACCCGATGAATGTAACTTAATTTCATTAATTTCGCTGAATTTAGTGAAATTAAGTTAGTTTGGATGAACCCGATGAATGTAACTTAATTTCATTAATTTCGCTGAATTTAGTGAAATTAAGTTAGTTTGGATGAACCCGATGAATGTAACTTAATTTCATTAATTTCGCTGAATTTAGTGAAATTAAGTTAGTTTGGATGAACCCGATGAATGTAACTTAATTTCATTAATTTCGCTGAATTTAGTGAAATTAAGTTAGTTTGGATGAACCCGATGAATGTAACTTAATTTCATTAATTTCGCTGAATTTAGTGAAATTAAGTTAATTTGGATGAACCCGATGAATGTAACTTAATTTCATCAATTTCGATGAATTTAGTGAAATTAAGTTAGTTTGGATGAACCCGATGAATGTAACTTAATTTCATCAATTTCGATGAATTTAGTGAAATTAAGTTAGTTTCGATGAACCCGATGAATGTAACTTAATTTCATCAATTTCGATGAATTTAGTGAAATTAAGTTAATTTGGATGAACCCGATGAATGTAACTTAATTTCATCAATTTCGATGAATTTAGTGAAATTAAGTTAGTTTCGATGAACCCGATGAATGTAACTTAATTTCATCAATTTCGATGAATTTAGTGAAATTAAGTTAATTTGGATGAACCCGATGAATGTAACTTAATTTCATTAATTTCGCTGAATTTAGTGAAATTAAGTTAGTTTGGATGAACCCGATGAATGTAACTTAATTTCATTAATTTCGCTGAATTTAGTGAAATTAAGTTAGTTTGGATGAACCCGATGAATGTAACTTAATTTCATTAATTTCGATGAATTTAGTGAAATTAAGTTAGTTTGGATGAACCCGATGAATGTAACTTAATTTCATTAATTTCGCTGAATTTAGTGAAATTAAGTTAGTTTGGATGAACCCGATGAATGTAACTTAATTTCATCAATTTCGATGAATTTCGTGAAATTAAGTTAGTTTGGATGAACCCGATGAATGTAACTTAATTTCATTAATTTCGATGAATTTAGTGAAATTAAGTTAATTTGGATGAACCCGATGAATGTAACTTAATTTCATCAATTTCGATGAATTTAGTGAAATTAAGTTAGTTTCGATGAACCCGATGAATGTAACTTAATTTCATCAATTTCGATGAATTTCGTGAAATTAAGTTAGTTTGGATGAACCCGATGAATGTAACTTAATTTCATCAATTTCGATGAATTTCGTGAAATTAAGTTAATTTGGATGAACCCGATGAATGTAACTTAATTTCATCAATTTCGATGAATTTCGTGAAATTAAGTTAGTTTCGATGAACCCGATGAATGTAACTAAATTTTATTAATTTCGCTGAATTTAGTGAAATTAAGTTAGTTTGGATGAACCCGATGAATGTAACTTAATTTCATCAATTTCGATGAATTTAGTGAAATTAAGTTAGTTTGGATGAACCCGATGAATGTAACTTAATTTCATCAATTTCGATGAATTTCGTGAAATTAAGTTAGTTTCGATGAACCCGATGAATGTAACTTAATTTCATCAATTTCGATGAATTTAGTGAAATTAAGTTAGTTTCGATGAACCCGATGAATGTAACTTAATTTCATCAATTTCGATGAATTTCGTGAAATTAAGTTAGTTTCGATGAACCCGATGAATGTAACTTAATTTCATCAATTTCGATGAATTTAGTGAAATTAAGTTAGTTTCGATGAACCCGATGAATGTAACTTAATTTCATCAATTTCGATGAATTTCGTGAAATTAAGTTAGTTTGGATGAACCCGATGAATGTAACTTAATTTCATCAATTTCGCTGAATTTAGTGAAATTAAGTTAGTTTGGATGAACCCGATGAATGTAACTTAATTTCATTAATTTCGCTGAATTTAGTGAAATTAAGTTAGTTTCGATGAACCCGATGAATGTAACTTAATTTCATTAATTTCGCTGAATTTAGTGAAATTAAGTTAGTTTGGATGAACCCGATGAATGTAACTTAATTTCATTAATTTCGCTGAATTTAGTGAAATTAAGTTAGTTTGGATGAACCCGATGAATGTAACTTAATTTCATTAATTTCGCTGAATTTAGTGAAATTAAGTTAGTTTGGATGAACCCGATGAATGTAACTTAATTTCATTAATTTCGCTGAATTTAGTGAAATTAAGTTAGTTTGGATGAACCCGATGAATGTAACTTAATTTCATTAATTTCGCTGAATTTAGTGAAATTAAGTTAGTTTGGATGAACCCGATGAATGTAACTTAATTTCATTAATTTCGCTGAATTTAGTGAAATTAAGTTAGTTTGGATGAACCCGATGAATGTAACTTAATTTCATTAATTTCGCTGAATTTAGTGAAATTAAGTTAATTTGGATGAACCCGATGAATGTAACTTAATTTCATCAATTTCGATGAATTTAGTGAAATTAAGTTAGTTTGGATGAACCCGATGAATGTAACTTAATTTCATCAATTTCGATGAATTTAGTGAAATTAAGTTAGTTTCGATGAACCCGATGAATGTAACTTAATTTCATCAATTTCGATGAATTTAGTGAAATTAAGTTAATTTGGATGAACCCGATGAATGTAACTTAATTTCATCAATTTCGATGAATTTAGTGAAATTAAGTTAGTTTCGATGAACCCGATGAATGTAACTTAATTTCATCAATTTCGATGAATTTAGTGAAATTAAGTTAATTTGGATGAACCCGATGAATGTAACTTAATTTCATTAATTTCGCTGAATTTAGTGAAATTAAGTTAGTTTAGATGAACCCGATGAATGTAACTTAATTTCATTAATTTCGCTGAATTTAGTGAAATTAAGTTAGTTTGGATGAACCCGATGAATGTAACTTAATTTCATTAATTTCGATGAATTTAGTGAAATTAAGTTAGTTTGGATGAACCCGATGAATGTAACTTAATTTCATTAATTTCGCTGAATTTAGTGAAATTAAGTTAGTTTGGATGAACCCGATGAATGTAACTTAATTTCATCAATTTCGATGAATTTCGTGAAATTAAGTTCGTTTGGATGAACCCGATGAATGTAACTTAATTTCATTAATTTCGATGAATTTAGTGAAATTAAGTTAATTTGGATGAACCCGATGAATGTAACTTAATTTCATCAATTTCGATGAATTTAGTGAAATTAAGTTAGTTTCGATGAACCCGATGAATGTAACTTAATTTCATCAATTTCGATGAATTTCGTGAAATTAAGTTAGTTTGGATGAACCCGATGAATGTAACTTAATTTCATCAATTTCGATGAATTTCGTGAAATTAAGTTAATTTGGATGAACCCGATGAATGTAACTTAATTTCATCAATTTCGATGAATTTCGTGAAATTAAGTTAGTTTCGATGAACCCGATGAATGTAACTTAATTTTATTAATTTCGCTGAATTTAGTGAAATTAAGTTAGTTTGGATGAACCCGATGAATGTAACTTAATTTCATCAATTTCGATGAATTTAGTGAAATTAAGTTAGTTTGGATGAACCCGATGAATGTAACTTAATTTCATCAATTTCGATGAATTTCGTGAAATTAAGTTAGTTTCGATGAACCCGATGAATGTAACTTAATTTCATCAATTTCGCTGAATTTAGTGAAATTAAGTTAGTTTGGATGAACCCGATGAATGTAACTTAATTTCATTAATTTCGATGAATTTCGTGAAATTAAGTTAGTTTGGATGAACCCGATGAATGTAACTTAATTTCATCAATTTCGATGAATTTCGTGAAATTAAGTTAATTTGGATGAACCCGATGAATGTAACTTAATTTCATTAATTTCGCTGAATTTAGTGAAATTAAGTTAGTTTGGATGAACCCGATGAATGTAACTTAATTTCATTAATTTCGATGAATTTCGTGAAATTAAGTTAGTTTGGATGAACCCGATGAATGTAACTTAATTTCATCAATTTCGATGAATTTCGTGAAATTAAGTTAGTTTGGATGAACCCGATGAATGTAACTTAATTTCATTAATTTCGCTGAATTTAGTGAAATTAAGTTAGTTTGGATGAACCCGATGAATGTAACTTAATTTCATTAATTTCGCTGAATTTAGTGAAATTAAGTTAGTTTGGATGAACCCGATGAATGTAACTTAATTTCATTAATTTCGCTGAATTTAGTGAAATTAAGTTAGTTTCGATGAACCCGATGAATGTAACTTAATTTCATCAATTTCGATGAATTTAGTGAAATTAAGTTAATTTGGATGAACCCGATGAATGTAACTTAATTTCATTAATTTCGATGAATTTCGTGAAATTAAGTTAGTTTCGATGAACCCGATGAATGTAACTTAATTTCATTAATTTCGATGAATTTAGTGAAATTAAGTTAGTTTCGATGAACCCGATGAATGTAACTTAATTTCATCAATTTCGATGAATTTCGTGAAATTAAGTTAGTTTGGATGAACCCGATGAATGTAACTTAATTTCATTAATTTCGATGAATTTAGTGAAATTAAGTTAGTTTCGATGAACCCGATGAATGTAACTTAATTTCATCAATTTCGATGAATTTAGTGAAATTAAGTTAGTTTCGATGAACCCGATGAATGTAACTTAATTTCATCAATTTCGATGAATTTAGTGAAATTAAGTTAATTTGGATGAACCCGATGAATGTAACTTAATTTCATCAATTTCGATGAATTTAGTGAAATTAAGTTAGTTTGGATGAACCCGATGAATGTAACTTAATTTCATCAATTTCGATGAATTTCGTGAAATTAAGTTAGTTTCGATGAACCCGATGAATGTAACTTAATTTCATCAATTTCGATGAATTTAGTGAAATTAAGTTAGTTTCGATGAACCCGATGAATGTAACTTAATTTCATCAATTTCGATGAATTTAGTGAAATTAAGTTAGTTTGGATGAACCCGATGAATGTAACTTAATTTCATTAATTTCGCTGAATTTAGTGAAATTAAGTTAGTTTGGATGAACCCGATGAATGTAACTTAACTTCATTAATTTCGCTGAATTTAGTGAAATTAAGTTAGTTTGGATGAACCCGATGAATGTAACTTAATTTCATTAATTTCGCTGAATTTAGTGAAATTAAGTTAGTTTCGATGAACCCGATGAATGTAACTTAATTTCATCAATTTCGATGAATTTCGTGAAATTAAGTTAGTTTGGATGAACCCGATGAATGTAACTTAATTTCATTAATTTCGATGAATTTAGTGAAATTAAGTTAGTTTCGATGAACCCGATGAATGTAACTTAATTTCAACAATTTCGATGAATTTAGTGAAATTAAGTTAGTTTGGATGAACCCGATGAATGTAACTTAATTTCATCAATTTCGATGAATTTAGTGAAATTAAGTTAATTTGGATGAACCCGATGAATGTAACTTAATTTCATCAATTTCGATGAATTTAGTGAAATTAAGTTAGTTTCGATGAACCCGATGAATGTAACTTAATTTCATCAATTTCGATGAATTTAGTGAAATTAAGTTAGTTTGGATGAACCCGATGAATGTAACTTAATTTCATCAATTTCGATGAATTTAGTGAAATTAAGTTAATTTGGATGAACCCGATGAATGTAACTTAATTTCATCAATTTCGATGAATTTAGTGAAATTAAGTTAGTTTCGATGAACCCGATGAATGTAACTTAATTTCATCAATTTCGATGAATTTCGTGAAATTAAGTTAGTTTGGATGAACCCGATGAATGTAACTTAATTTCATCAATTTCGATGAATTTCGTGAAATTAAGTTAATTTGGATGAACCCGATGAATGTAACTTAATTTCATCAATTTCGATGAATTTCGTGAAATTAAGTTAGTTTCGATGAACCCGATGAATGTAACTTAATTTCATTAATTTCGCTGAATTTAGTGAAATTAAGTTAGTTTGGATGAACCCGATGAATGTAACTTAATTTCATCAATTTCGATGAATTTAGTGAAATTAAGTTAGTTTGGATGAACCCGATGAATGTAACTTAATTTCATCAATTTCGATGAATTTCGTGAAATTAAGTTAGTTTCGATGAACCCGATGAATGTAACTTAATTTCATCAATTTCGCTGAATTTAGTGAAATTAAGTTAGTTTGGATGAACCCGATGAATGTAACTTAATTTCATTAATTTCGATGAATTTCGTGAAATTAAGTTAGTTTGGATGAACCCGATGAATGTAACTTAATTTCATCAATTTCGCTGAATTTAGTGAAATTAAGTTAGTTTGGATGAACCCGATGAATGTAACTTAATTTCATTAATTTCGCTGAATTTAATGAAATTAAGTTAGTTTGGATGAACCTGATGAATGTAACTTAATTTCATCAATTTCGATGAATTTAGTGAAATTAAGTTAGTTTCGATGAACCCGATGAATGTAACTTAATTTCATTAATTTCGATGAATTTAGTGAAATTAAGTTAGTTTCGATGAACCCGATGAATGTAACTTAATTTCATTAATTTCGATGAATTTCGTGAAATTAAGTTAGTTTCGATGAACCCGATGAATGTAACTTAATTTCATCAATTTCGATGAATTTAGTGAAATTAAGTTAATTTGGATGAACCCGATGAATGTAACTTAATTTCATCAATTTCGATGAATTTAATGAAATTAAGTTAGTTTGGATGAACCCGATGAATGTAACTTAATTTCATCAATTTCGATGAATTTAGTGAAATTAAGTTAGTTTCGATGAACCCGATGAATGTAACTTAATTTCATTAATTTCGATGAATTTAGTGAAATTAAGTTAGTTTGGATGAACCCGATGAATGTAACTTAATTTCATCAATTTCGATGAATTTAGTGAAATTAAGTTAGTTTGGATGAACCCGATGAATGTAACTTAATTTCATTAATTTCGCTGAATTTAGTGAAATTAAGTTAGTTTGGATGAACCCGATGAATGTAACTTAATTTCATTAATTTCGCTGAATTTAGTGAAATTAAGTTAGTTTGGATGAACCCGATGAATGTAACTTAATTTCATTAATTTCGCTGAATTTAGTGAAATTAAGTTAGTTTCGATGAACCCGATGAATGTAACTTAATTTCATCAATTTCGATGAATTTAGTGAAATTAAGTTAGTTTCGATGAACCCGATGAATGTAACTTAATTTCATCAATTTCGATGAATTTAGTGAAACTAAGTTAGTTTGGATGAACCCGATGAATGTAACTTAATTTCATTAATTTCGCTGAATTTAGTGAAATTAAGTTAGTTTGGATGAACCCGATGAATGTAACTTAATTTCATTAATTTCGCTGAATTTAGTGAAATTAAGTTAGTTTCGATGAACCCGATGAATGTAACTTAATTTCATCAATTTCGATGAATTTAGTGAAATTAAGTTAGTTTCGATGAACCCGATGAATGTAACTTAATTTCATCAATTTCGCTGAATTTAGTGAAATTAAGTTAGTTTGGATGAACCCGATGAATGTAACTTAATTTCATTAATTTCGCTGAATTTAATGAAATTAAGTTAGTTTGGATGAACCTGATGAATGTAACTTAATTTCATCAATTTCGATGAATTTAGTGAAATTAAGTTAGTTTCGATGAACCCGATAACTTAATTTCATTAATTTCGATGAATTTAGTGAAATTAAGTTAGTTTCGATGAACCCGATGAATGTAACTTAATTTCATTAATTTCGATGAATTTCGTGAAATTAAGTTAGTTTCGATGAACCCGATGAATGTAACTTAATTTCATCAATTTCGATGAATTTAGTGAAATTAAGTTAATTTGGATGAACCCGATGAATGTAACTTAATTTCATCAATTTCGATGAATTTAATGAAATTAAGTTAGTTTGGATGAACCCGATGAATGTAACTTAATTTCATCAATTTCGATGAATTTAGTGAAATTAAGTTAGTTTCGATGAACCCGATGAATGTAACTTAATTTCATTAATTTCGATGAATTTAGTGAAATTAAGTTAGTTTCGATGAACCCGATGAATGTAACTTAATTTCATTAATTTCGCTGAATTTCGTGAAATTAAGTTAGTTTGGATGAACCCGATGAATGTAACTTAATTTCATTAATTTCGCTGAATTTAGTGAAATTAAGTTAGTTTGGATGAACCCGATGAATGTAACTTAATTTCATTAATTTCGCTGAATTTAGTGAAATTAAGTTAGTTTGGATGAACCCGATGAATGTAACTTAATTTCATTAATTTCGCTGAATTTCGTGAAATTAAGTTAGTTTCGATGAACCCGATGAATGTAACTTAATTTCATTAATTTCGATGAATTTAGTGAAATTAAGTTAGTTTGGATGAACCCGATGAATGTAACTTAATTTCATTAATTTCGCTGAATTTAGTGAAATTAAGTTAGTTTGGATGAACCCGATGAATGTAACTTAATTTCATTAATTTCGCTGAATTTAGTGAAATTAAGTTAGTTTGGATGAACCCGATGAATGTAACTTAATTTCATTAATTTCGCTGAATTTAGTGAAATTAAGTTAGTTTCGATGAACCCGATGAATGTAACTTAATTTCATCAATTTCGATGAATTTAGTGAAATTAAGTTAGTTTGGATGAACCCGATGAATGTAACTTAATTTCATTAATTTCGCTGAATTTCGTGAAATTAAGTTAGTTTGGATGAACCCGATGAATGTAACTTAATTTCATTAATTTCGATGAATTTAGTGAAATTAAGTTAGTTTGGATGAACCCGATGAATGTAACTTAATTTCATTAATTTCGCTGAATTTAGTGAAATTAAGTTAGTTTCGATGAACCCGATGAATGTAACTTAATTTCATCAATTTCGCTGAATTTAGTGAAATTAAGTTAGTTTGGATGAACCCGATGAATGTAACTTAATTTCATCAATTTCGATGAATTTAGTGAAATTAAGTTAGTTTGGATGAACCCGATGAATGTAACTTAATTTCATCAATTTCGATGAATTTCGTGAAATTAAGTTAGTTTCGATGAACCCGATGAATGTAACTTAATTTCATCAATTTCGATGAATTTAGTGAAATTAAGTTAGTTTGGATGAACCCGATGAATGTAACTTAATTTCATTAATTTCGCTGAATTTAGTGAAATTAAGTTAGTTTGGATGAACCCGATGAATGTAACTTAATTTCATTAATTTCGCTGAATTTAGTGAAATTAAGTTAGTTTCGATGAACCCGATGAATGTAACTTAATTTCATCAATTTCGATGAATTTAGTGAAATTAAGTTAGTTTGGATGAACCCGATGAATGTAACTTAATTTCATTAATTTCGCTGAATTTAGTGAAATTAAGTTAGTTTCGATGAACCCGATGAATGTAACTTAATTTCATCAATTTCGATGAATTTAGTGAAATTAAGTTAGTTTGGATGAACCCGATGAATGTAACTTAATTTCATCAATTTCGATGAATTTAGTGAAATTAAGTTAGTTTGGATGAACCCGATGAATGTAACTTAATTTCATCAATTTCGATGAATTTCGTGAAATTAAGTTAGTTTCGATGAACCCGATGAATGTAACTTAATTTCATCAATTTCGATGAATTTCGTGAAATTAAGTTAGTTTCGATGAACCCGATGAATGTAACTTAATTTCATTAATTTCGCTGAATTTAGTGAAATTAAGTTAGTTTGGATGAACCCGATGAATGTAACTTAATTTCATTAATTTCGCTGAATTTCGTGAAATTAAGTTAGTTTGGATGAACCCGATGAATGTAACTTAATTTCATTAATTTCGCGGAATTTAGTGAAATTAAGTTAGTTTGGATGAACCCGATGAATGTAACTTAATTTCATTAATTTCGCTGAATTTAGTGAAATTAAGTTAGTTTGGATGAACCCGATGAATGTAACTTAATTTCATCAATTTCGATGAATTTAGTGAAATTAAGTTAGTTTGGATGAACCCGATGAATGTAACTTAATTTCATCAATTTCGATGAATTTAGTGAAATTAAGTTAGTTTGGATGAACCCGATGAATGTAACTTAATTTCATCAATTTCGATGAATTTCGTGAAATTAAGTTAGTTTCGATGAACCCGATGAATGTAACTTAATTTCATTAATTTCGCTGAATTTAGTGAAATTAAGTTAGTTTGGATGAACCCGATGAATGTAACTTAATTTCATTAATTTCGCTGAATTTAGTGAAATTAAGTTAATTTGGATGAACCCGATGAATGTAACTTAATTTCATCAATTTCGATGAATTTAGTGAAATTAAGTTAGTTTGAATGAACCCGATGAATGTAACTTAATTTCATCAATTTCGATGAATTTAGTGAAATTAAGTTAGTTTGGATGAACCCGATGAATGTAACTTAATTTCATCAATTTCGATGAATTTCGTGAAATTAAGTTAGTTTCGATGAACCCGATGAATGTAACTTAATTTCATCAATTTCGATGAATTTAGTGAAATTAAGTTAGTTTCGATGAACCCGATGAATGTAACTTAATTTCATCAATTTCGCTGAATTTAGTGAAATTAAGTTAGTTTGGATGAACCCGATGAATGTAACTTAATTTCATTAATTTCGCTGAATTTCGTGAAATTAAGTTAGTTTCGATGAACCCGATGAATGTAACTTAATTTCATCAATTTCGATGAATTTAGTGAAATTAAGTTAGTTTCGATGAACCCGATGAATGTAACTTAATTTCATCAATTTCGATGAATTTCGTGAAATTAAGTTAGTTTCGATGAACCCGATGAATGTAACTTAATTTCATTAATTTCGCTGAATTTAGTGAAATTAAGTTAGTTTGGATGAACCCGATGAATGTAACTTAATTTCATTAATTTCGCTGAATTTCGTGAAATTAAGTTAGTTTGGATGAACCCGATGAATGTAACTTAATTTCATTAATTTCGCTGAATTTAGTGAAATTAAGTTAGTTTGGATGAACCCGATGAATGTAACTTAATTTCATTAATTTCGCTGAATTTAGTGAAATTAAGTTAGTTTGGATGAACCCGATGAATGTAACTTAATTTCATTAATTTCGCTGAATTTAGTGAAATTAAGTTAGTTTGGATGAACCCGATGAATGTAACTTAATTTCATTAATTTCGCTGAATTTAGTGAAATTAAGTTAGTTTGGATGAACCCGATGAATGTAACTTAATTTCATTAATTTCGCTGAATTTAGTGAAATTAAGTTAGTTTGGATGAACCCGATGAATGTAACTTAATTTCATTAATTTCGCTAAATTTAGTGAAATTAAGTTAGTTTGGATGAACCCGATGAATGTAACTTAATTTCATTAATTTCGCTGAATTTAGTGAAATTCAGTTAGTTTCGATGAACCCGATGAATGTAACTTAATTTCATTAATTTCGCTGAATTTCGTGAAATTAAGTTAATTTGGATGAACCCGATGAATGTAACTTAATTTCATCAATTTCGATGAATTTAGTGAAATTAAGTTAGTTTCGATGAACCCGATGAATGTAACTTAATTTCATTAATTTCGCTGAATTTAGTGAAATTAAGTTAGTTTGGATGAACCCGATGAATGTAACTTAATTTCATTAATTTCGCTGAATTTAGTGAAATTAAGTTAGTTTGGATGAACCCGATGAATGTAACTTAATTTCATTAATTTCGCTGAATTTAGTGAAATTAAGTTAGTTTGGATGAACCCGATGAATGTAACTTAATTTCATTAATTTCGCTGAATTTAGTGAAATTAAGTTAGTTTGGATGAACCCGATGAATGTAACTTAATTTCATTAATTTCGCTGAATTTAGTGAAATTAAGTTAGTTTGGATGAACCCGATGAATGTAACTTAATTTCATTAATTTCGCTGAATTTAGTGAAATTAAGTTAGTTTGGATGAACCCGATGAATGTAACTTAATTTCATTAATTTCGCTGAATTTCGTGAAATTAAGTTAGTTTCGATGAACCCGATGAATGTAACTTAATTTCATTAATTTCGATGAATTTAGTGAAATTAAGTTAGTTTGGATGAACCCGATGAATGTAACTTAATTTCATTAATTTCGCTGAATTTAGTGAAATTAAGTTAGTTTGGATGAACCCGATGAATGTAACTTAATTTCATCAATTTCGATGAATTTAGTGAAATTAAGTTAGTTTGGATGAACCCGATGAATGTAACTTAATTTCATCAATTTCGATGAATTTAGTGAAATTAAGTTAGTTTGGATGAACCCGATGAATGTAACTTAATTTCATCAATTTCGATGAATTTCGTGAAATTAAGTTAGTTTCGATGAACCCGATGAATGTAACTTAATTTCATTAATTTCGCTGAATTTAGTGAAATTAAGTTAGTTTGGATGAACCCGATGAATGTAACTTAATTTCATTAATTTCGCTGAATTTAGTGAAATTAAGTTAATTTGGATGAACCCGATGAATGTAACTTAATTTCATCAATTTCGATGAATTTAGTGAAATTAAGTTAGTTTGGATGAACCCGATGAATGTAACTTAATTTCATCAATTTCGATGAATTTCGTGAAATTAAGTTAGTTTGGATGAACCCGATGAATGTAACTTAATTTCATCAATTTCGATGAATTTCGTGAAATTAAGTTAGTTTCGATGAACCCGATGAATGTAACTTAATTTCATCAATTTCGATGAATTTAGTGAAATTAAGTTAGTTTCGATGAACCCGATGAATGTAACTTAATTTCATCAATTTCGCTGAATTTAGTGAAATTAAGTTAGTTTGGATGAACCCGATGAATGTAACTTAATTTCATTAATTTCGCTGAATTTCGTGAAATTAAGTTAGTTTCGATGAACCCGATGAATGTAACTTAATTTCATCAATTTCGATGAATTTAGTGAAATTAAGTTAGTTTCGATGAACCCGATGAATGTAACTTAATTTCATCAATTTCGATGAATTTCGTGAAATTAAGTTAGTTTCGATGAACCCGATGAATGTAACTTAATTTCATTAATTTCGCTGAATTTAGTGAAATTAAGTTAGTTTGGATGAACCCGATGAATGTAACTTAATTTCATTAATTTCGCTGAATTTCGTGAAATTAAGTTAGTTTGGATGAACCCGATGAATGTAACTTAATTTCATTAATTTCGCTGAATTTAGTGAAATTAAGTTAGTTTGGATGAACCCGATGAATGTAACTTAATTTCATTAATTTCGCTGAATTTAGTGAAATTAAGTTAGTTTGGATGAACCCGATGAATGTAACTTAATTTCATCAATTTCGCTGAATTTAGTGAAATTAAGTTAGTTTGGATGAACCCGATGAATGTAAATTAATTTCATTAATTTCGCTGAATTTAGTGAAATTAAGTTAGTTTGGATGAACCCGATGAATGTAACTTAATTTCATTAATTTCGCTGAATTTCGTGAAATTAAGTTAATTTGGATGAACCCGATGAATGTAACTTAATTTCATCAATTTCGATGAATTTAGTGAAATTAAGTTAGTTTCGATGAACCCGATGAATGTAACTTAATTTCATTAATTTCGCTGAATTTAGTGAAATTAAGTTAGTTTGGATGAACCCGATGAATGTAACTTAATTTCATTAATTTCGCTGAATTTCGTGAAATTAAGTTAGTTTGGATGAACCCGATGAATGTAACTTAATTTCATCAATTTCGCTGAATTTAGTGAAATTAAGTTAGTTTGGATGAACCCGATGAATGTAACTTAATTTCATCAATTTCGCTGAATTTAGTGAAATTAAGTTAGTTTGGATGAACCCGATGAATGTAACTTAATTTCATTAATTTCGCTGAATTTAGTGAAATTAAGTTAGTTTCGATGAACCCGATGAATGTAACTTAATTTCATTAATTTCGCTGAATTTCGTGAAATTAAGTTAGTTTCGGATGAACCCCGATGAATGTAACTTAATTTCATTAATTTCGCTGAATTTCGTGAAATTAAGTTAGTTTGGATGAACCCGATGAATGTAACTTAATTTCATTAATTTCGCTGAATTTAGTGAAATTAAGTTAGTTTGGATGAACCCGATGAATGTAACTTAATTTCATTAATTTCGCTGAATTTAGTGAAATTAAGTTAGTTTGGATGAACCCGATGAATGTAACTTAATTTCATTAATTTCGCTGAATTTAGTGAAATTAAGTTAGTTTGGATGAACCCGATGAATGTAACTTAATTTCATTAATTTCGCTGAATTTAGTGAAATTAAGTTAGTTTGGATGAACCCGATGAATGTAACTTAATTTCATTAATTTCGCTAAATTTAGTGAAATTAAGTTAGTTTGGATGAACCCGATGAATGTAACTTAATTTCATTAATTTCGCTGAATTTAGTGAAATTAAGTTAGTTTCGATGAACCCGATGAATGTAACTTAATTTCATTAATTTCGCTGAATTTCGTGAAATTAAGTTAATTTGGATGAACCCGATGAATGTAACTTAATTTCATCAATTTCGATGAATTTAGTGAAATTAAGTTAGTTTCGATGAACCCGATGAATGTAACTTAATTTCATTAATTTCGCTGAATTTAGTGAAATTAAGTTAGTTTGGATGAACCCGATGAATGTAACTTAATTTCATTAATTTCGCTGAATTTAGTGAAATTAAGTTAGTTTGGATGAACCCGATGAATGTAACTTAATTTCATTAATTTCGCTGAATTTAGTGAAATTAAGTTAGTTTGGATGAACCCGATGAATGTAACTTAATTTCATTAATTTCGCTGAATTTAGTGAAATTAAGTTAGTTTGGATGAACCCGATGAATGTAACTTAATTTCATTAATTTCGCTGAATTTAGTGAAATTAAGTTAGTTTGGATGAACCCGATGAATGTAACTTAATTTCATTAATTTCGCTGAATTTAGTGAAATTAAGTTAGTTTGGATGAACCCGATGAATGTAACTTAATTTCATTAATTTCGCTGAATTTCGTGAAATTAAGTTAGTTTCGATGAACCCGATGAATGTAACTTAATTTCATTAATTTCGATGAATTTAGTGAAATTAAGTTAGTTTGGATGAACCCGATGAATGTAACTTAATTTCATTAATTTCGCTGAATTTAGTGAAATTAAGTTAGTTTGGATGAACCCGATGAATGTAACTTAATTTCATCAATTTCGATGAATTTAGTGAAATTAAGTTAGTTTGGATGAACCCGATGAATGTAACTTAATTTCATCAATTTCGATGAATTTAGTGAAATTAAGTTAGTTTGGATGAACCCGATGAATGTAACTTAATTTCATCAATTTCGATGAATTTCGTGAAATTAAGTTAGTTTCGATGAACCCGATGAATGTAACTTAATTTCATTAATTTCGCTGAATTTAGTGAAATTAAGTTAGTTTGGATGAACCCGATGAATGTAACTTAATTTCATTAATTTCGCTGAATTTAGTGAAATTAAGTTAATTTGGATGAACCCGATGAATGTAACTTAATTTCATCAATTTCGATGAATTTAGTGAAATTAAGTTAGTTTGGATGAACCCGATGAATGTAACTTAATTTCATCAATTTCGATGAATTTCGTGAAATTAAGTTAGTTTGGATGAACCCGATGAATGTAACTTAATTTCATCAATTTCGATGAATTTCGTGAAATTAAGTTAGTTTCGATGAACCCGATGAATGTAACTTAATTTCATCAATTTCGATGAATTTAGTGAAATTAAGTTAGTTTCGATGAACCCGATGAATGTAACTTAATTTCATCAATTTCGCTGAATTTAGTGAAATTAAGTTAGTTTGGATGAACCCGATGAATGTAACTTAATTTCATTAATTTCGCTGAATTTCGTGAAATTAAGTTAGTTTCGATGAACCCGATGAATGTAACTTAATTTCATCAATTTCGATGAATTTAGTGAAATTAAGTTAGTTTCGATGAACCCGATGAATGTAACTTAATTTCATCAATTTCGATGAATTTCGTGAAATTAAGTTAGTTTCGATGAACCCGATGAATGTAACTTAATTTCATTAATTTCGCTGAATTTAGTGAAATTAAGTTAGTTTGGATGAACCCGATGAATGTAACTTAATTTCATTAATTTCGCTGAATTTCGTGAAATTAAGTTAGTTTGGATGAACCCGATGAATGTAACTTAATTTCATTAATTTCGCTGAATTTAGTGAAATTAAGTTAGTTTGGATGAACCCGATGAATGTAACTTAATTTCATTAATTTCGCTGAATTTAGTGAAATTAAGTTAGTTTGGATGAACCCGATGAATGTAACTTAATTTCATCAATTTCGCTGAATTTAGTGAAATTAAGTTAGTTTGGATGAACCCGATGAATGTAACTTAATTTCATTAATTTCGCTGAATTTAGTGAAATTAAGTTAGTTTGGATGAACCCGATGAATGTAACTTAATTTCATTAATTTCGCTGAATTTCGTGAAATTAAGTTAATTTGGATGAACCCGATGAATGTAACTTAATTTCATCAATTTCGATGAATTTAGTGAAATTAAGTTAGTTTCGATGAACCCGATGAATGTAACTTAATTTCATTAATTTCGCTGAATTTAGTGAAATTAAGTTAGTTTGGATGAACCCGATGAATGTAACTTAATTTCATTAATTTCGCTGAATTTCGTGAAATTAAGTTAGTTTGGATGAACCCGATGAATGTAACTTAATTTCATCAATTTCGCTGAATTTAGTGAAATTAAGTTAGTTTGGATGAACCCGATGAATGTAACTTAATTTCATCAATTTCGCTGAATTTAGTGAAATTAAGTTAGTTTGGATGAACCCGATGAATGTAACTTAATTTCATTAATTTCGCTGAATTTAGTGAAATTAAGTTAGTTTCGATGAACCCGATGAATGTAACTTAATTTCATTAATTTCGCTGAATTTCGTGAAATTAAGTTAGTTTCGATGAACCCGATGAATGTAACTTAATTTCATTAATTTCGCTGAATTTCGTGAAATTAAGTTAGTTTGGATGAACCCGATGAATGTAACTTAATTTCATTAATTTCGCTGAATTTAGTGAAATTAAGTTAGTTTGGATGAACCCGATGAATGTAACTTAATTTCATTAATTTCGCTGAATTTAGTGAAATTAAGTTAGTTTGGATGAACCCGATGAATGTAACTTAATTTCATTAATTTCGCTGAATTTAGTGAAATTAAGTTAGTTTGGATGAACCCGATGAATGTAACTTAATTTCATTAATTTCGCTGAATTTAGTGAAATTAAGTTAGTTTCGATGAACCCGATGAATGTAACTTAATTTCATCAATTTCGATGAATTTCGTGAAATTAAGTTAGTTTGGATGAACCCGATGAATGTAACTTAATTTCATCAATTTCGATGAATTTCGTGAAATTAAGTTAGTTTCGATGAACCCGATGAATGTAACTTAATTTCATCAATTTCGTTGAATTTAGTGAAATTAAGTTAGTTTCGATGAACCCGATGAATGTAACTTAATTTCATCAATTTCGATGAATTTAGTGAAATTAAGTTAGTTTCGATGAACCCGATGAATGTAACTTAATTTCATCAATTTCGATGAATTTCGTGAAATTAAGTTAGTTTCGATGAACCCGATGAATGTAACTTAATTTCATTAATTTCGATGAATTTCGTGAAATTAAGTTAGTTTCGATGAACCCGATGAATGTAACTTAATTTCATCAATTTCGATGAATTTAGTGAAATTAAGTTAGTTTCGATGAACCCGATGAATGTAACTTAATTTCATCAATTTCGATGAATTTAGTGAAATTAAGTTAGTTTCGATGAACCCGATGAATGTAACTTAATTTCATCAATTTCGATGAATTTCGTGAAATTAAGTTAGTTTCGATGAACCCGATGAATGTAACTTAATTTCATCAATTTCGCTGAATTTAGTGAAATTAAGTTAGTTTGGATGAACCCGATGAATGTAACTTAATTTCATTAATTTCGCTGAATTTAGTGAAATTAAGTTAGTTTCGATGAACCCGATGAATGTAACTTAATTTCATCAATTTCGATGAATTTCGTGAAATTAAGTTAGTTTCGATGAACCCGATGAATGTAACTTAATTTCATCAATTTCGATGAATTTAGTGAAATTAAGTTAGTTTCGATGAACCCGATGAATGTAACTTAATTTCATCAATTTCGATGAATTTAGTGAAATTAAGTTAGTTTCGATGAACCCGATGAATGTAACTTAATTTCATCAATTTCGATGAATTTAGTGAAATTAAGTTAGTTTCGATGAACCCGATGAATGTAACTTAATTTCATCAATTTCGATGAATTTCGTGAAATTAAGTTAGTTTCGATGAACCCGATGAATGTAACTTAATTTCATCAATTTCGATGAATTTAGTGAAATTAAGTTAGTTTCGATGAACCCGATGAATGTAACTTAATTTCATCAATTTCGATGAATTTAGTGAAATTAAGTTAGTTTGGATGAACCCGATGAATGTAACTTAATTTCATCAATTTCGATGAATTTCGTGAAATTAAGTTAGTTTCGATGAACCCGATGAATGTAACTTAATTTCATCAATTTCGATGAATTTCGTGAAATTAAGTTAGTTTCGATGAACCCGATGAATGTAACTTAATTTCATCAATTTCGATGAATTTAGTGAAATTAAGTTAGTTTCGATGAACCCGATGAATGTAACTTAATTTCATCAATTTCGATGAATTTAGTGAAATTAAGTTAGTTTCGATGAACCCGATGAATGTAACTTAATTTCATCAATTTCGATGAATTTCGTGAAATTAAGTTAGTTTCGATGAACCCGATGAATGTAACTTAATTTCATCAATTTCGATGAATTTAGTGAAATTAAGTTAGTTTCGATGAACCCGATGAATGTAACTTAATTTCATCAATTTCGATGAATTTCGTGAAATTAAGTTAGTTTCGATGAACCCGATGAATGTAACTTAATTTCATCAATTTCGCTGAATTTAGTGAAATTAAGTTAGTTTCGATGAACCCGATGAATGTAACTTAATTTCATTAATTTCGCTGAATTTAGTGAAATTAAGTTAGTTTCGATGAACCCGATGAACGTAACTTAATTTCATTAATTTCGCTGAATTTCGTGAAATTAAGTTAATTTGGATGAACCCGATGAATGTAACTTAATTTCATCAATTTCGCTGAATTTAGTGAAATTAAGTTAGTTTCGATGAACCCGATGAATGTAACTTAATTTCATTAATTTCGCTGAATTTAGTGAAATTAAGTTAGTAAGAATTTAGTGAAATTAAGTTAGTTTGGATGAACCCGATGAATGTAACTTAATTTCATTAATTTCGCTGAATTTAGTGAAATTAAGTTAGTTTGGATGAACCCGATGAATGTAACTTAATTTCATTAATTTCGCTGAATTTAGTGAAATTAAGTTAGTTTGGATGAACCCGATGAATGTAACTTAATTTCATTAATTTCGCTGAATTTAGTGAAATTAAGTTAGTTTGGATGAACCCGATGAATGTAACTTAATTTCATTAATTTCGCTGAATTTAGTGAAATTAAGTTAGTTTGGATGAACCCGATGAATGTAACTTAATTTCATTAATTTCGCTGAATTTAGTGAAATTAAGTTAGTTTGGATGAACCCGATGAATGTAACTTAATTTCATCAATTTCGATGAATTTAGTGAAATTAAGTTAGTTTGGATGAACCCGATGAATGTAACTTAATTTCATCAATTTCGATGAATTTAGTGAAATTAAGTTAGTTTCGATGAACCCGATGAATGTAACTTAATTTCATCAATTTCGATGAATTTAGTGAAATTAAGTTAATTTGGATGAACCCGATGAATGTAACTTAATTTCATCAATTTCGATGAATTTAGTGAAATTAAGTTAGTTTGGATGAACCCGATGAATGTAACTTAATTTCATTAATTTCGCTGAATTTAGTGAAATTAAGTTAGTTTGGATGAACCCGATGAATGTAACTTAATTTCATTAATTTCGCTGAATTTAGTGAAATTAAGTTAGTTTGGATGAACCCGATGAATGTAACTTAATTTCATTAATTTCGCTGAATTTAGTGAAATTAAGTTAGTTTCGATGAACCCGATGAATGTAACTTAATTTCATTAATTTCGCTGAATTTAGTGAAATTAAGTTAATTTGGATGAACCCGATGAATGTAACTTAATTTCATCAATTTCGATGAATTTAGTGAAATTAAGTTAGTTTGGATGAACCCGATGAATGTAACTTAATTTCATTAATTTCGCTGAATTTAGTGAAATTAAGTTAGTTTGGATGAACCCGATGAATGTAACTTAATTTCATTAATTTCGCTGAATTTAGTGAAATTAAGTTAGTTTGGATGAACCCGATGAATGTAACTTAATTTCATTAATTTCGCTGAATTTAGTGAAATTAAGTTAGTTTGGATGAACCCGATGAATGTAACTTAATTTCATTAATTTCGCTGAATTTAGTGAAATTAAGTTAGTTTCGATGAACCCGATGAATGTAACTTAATTTCATTAATTTCGCTGAATTTAGTGAAATTAAGTTAGTTTCGATGAACCCGATGAATGTAACTTAATTTCATTAATTTCGCTGAATTTAGTGAAATTAAGTTAGTTTCGATGAACCCGATGAATGTAACTTAATTTCATTAATTTCGCTGAATTTAGTGAAATTAAGTTAGTTTGGATGAACCCGATGAATGTAACTTAATTTCATTAATTTCGCTGAATTTAGTGAAATTAAGTTAGTTTGGATGAACCCGATGAATGTAACTTAATTTCATTAATTTCGCTGAATTTAGTGAAATTAAGTTAGTTTGGATGAACCCGATGAATGTAACTTAATTTCATTAATTTCGCTGAATTTAGTGAAATTAAGTTAGTTTGGATGAACCCGATGAATGTAACTTAATTTCATTAATTTCGCTGAATTTAGTGAAATTAAGTTAGTTTGGATGAACCCGATGAATGTAACTTAATTTCATTAATTTCGCTGAATTTAGTGAAATTAAGTTAGTTTGGATGAACCCGATGAATGTAACTTAATTTCATTAATTTCGCTGAATTTAGTGAAATTAAGTTAATTTGGATGAACCCGATGAATGTAACTTAATTTCATCAATTTCGATGAATTTAGTGAAATTAAGTTAGTTTGGATGAACCCGATGAATGTAACTTAATTTCATCAATTTCGATGAATTTAGTGAAATTAAGTTAGTTTCGATGAACCCGATGAATGTAACTTAATTTCATCAATTTCGATGAATTTAGTGAAATTAAGTTAATTTGGGTGAACCCGATGAATGTAACTTAATTTCATCAATTTCGATGAATTTAGTGAAATTAAGTTAGTTTGGATGAACCCGATGAATGTAACTTAATTTCATTAATTTCGCTGAATTTAGTGAAATTAAGTTAGTTTGGATGAACCCGATGAATGTAACTTAATTTCATTAATTTCGCTGAATTTAGTGAAATTAAGTTAGTTTGGATGAACCCGATGAATGTAACTTAATTTCATTAATTTCGCTGAATTTAGTGAAATTAAGTTAGTTTGGATGAACCCGATGAATGTAACTTAATTTCATTAATTTCGCTGAATTTAGTGAAATTAAGTTAGTTTGGATGAACCCGATGAATGTAACTTAATTTCATTAATTTCGCTGAATTTAGTGAAATTAAGTTAGTTTGGATGAACCCGATGAATGTAACTTAATTTCATTAATTTCGCTGAATTTAGTGAAATTAAGTTAGTTTGGATGAACCCGATGAATGTAACTTAATTTCATTAATTTCGCTGAATTTAGTGAAATTAAGTTAGTTTGGATGAACCCGATGAATGTAACTTAATTTCATTAATTTCGCTGAATTTAGTGAAATTAAGTTAATTTGGATGAACCCGATGAATGTAACTTAATTTCATCAATTTCGATGAATTTAGTGAAATTAAGTTAGTTTGGATGAACCCGATGAATGTAACTTAATTTCATCAATTTCGATGAATTTAGTGAAATTAAGTTAGTTTCGATGAACCCGATGAATGTAACTTAATTTCATCAATTTCGATGAATTTAGTGAAATTAAGTTAATTTGGATGAACCCGATGAATGTAACTTAATTTCATCAATTTCGATGAATTTAGTGAAATTAAGTTAGTTTGGATGAACCCGATGAATGTAACTTAATTTCATTAATTTCGCTGAATTTAGTGAAATTAAGTTAGTTTGGATGAACCCGATGAATGTAACTTAATTTCATTAATTTCGCTGAATTTAGTGAAATTAAGTTAGTTTGGATGAACCCGATGAATGTAACTTAATTTCATCAATTTCGCTGAATTTAGTGAAATTAAGTTAGTTTGGATGAACCCGATGAATGTAACTTAATTTCATTAATTTCGCTGAATTTAGTGAAATTAAGTTAGTTTCGATGAACCCGATGAATGTAACTTAATTTCATCAATTTCGATGAATTTAGTGAAATTAAGTTAATTTGGATGAACCCGATGAATGTAACTTAATTTCATCAATTTCGATGAATTTAGTGAAATTAAGTTAGTTTGGATGAACCCGATGAATGTAACTTAATTTCATTAATTTCGCTGAATTTAGTGAAATTAAGTTAGTTTGGATGAACCCGATGAATGTAACTTAATTTCATTAATTTCGCTGAATTTAGTGAAATTAAGTTAGTTTCGATGAACCCGATGAATGTAACTTAATTTCATTAATTTCGCTGAATTTAGTGAAATTAAGTTAGTTTCGATGAACCCGATGAATGTAACTTAATTTCATTAATTTCGCTGAATTTAGTGAAATTAAGTTAGTTTCGATGAACCCGATGAATGTAACTTAATTTCATTAATTTCGCTGAATTTAGTGAAATTAAGTTAGTTTGGATGAACCCGATGAATGTAACTTAATTTCATTAATTTCGCTGAATTTAGTGAAATTAAGTTAGTTTGGATGAACCCGATGAATGTAACTTAATTTCATTAATTTCGCTGAATTTAGTGAAATTAAGTTAGTTTGGATGAACCCGATGAATGTAACTTAATTTCATTAATTTCGCTGAATTTAGTGAAATTAAGTTAGTTTGGATGAACCCGATGAATGTAACTTAATTTCATTAATTTCGCTGAATTTAGTGAAATTAAGTTAGTTTGGATGAACCCGATGAATGTAACTTAATTTCATTAATTTCGCTGAATTTAGTGAAATTAAGTTAGTTTGGATGAACCCGATGAATGTAACTTAATTTCATTAATTTCGCTGAATTTAGTGAAATTAAGTTAGTTTGGATGAACCCGATGAATGTAACTTAATTTCATTAATTTCGCTGAATTTAGTGAAATTAAGTTAGTTTGGATGAACCCGATGAATGTAACTTAATTTCATCAATTTCGATGAATTTAGTGAAATTAAGTTAGTTTGGATGAACCCGATGAATGTAACTTAATTTCATCAATTTCGATGAATTTAGTGAAATTAAGTTAGTTTCGATGAACCCGATGAATGTAACTTAATTTCATCAATTTCGATGAATTTAGTGAAATTAAGTTAATTTGGATGAACCCGATGAATGTAACTTAATTTCATCAATTTCGATGAATTTAGTGAAATTAAGTTAGTTTGGATGAACCCGATGAATGTAACTTAATTTCATTAATTTCGCTGAATTTAGTGAAATTAAGTTAGTTTGGATGAACCCGATGAATGTAACTTAATTTCATTAATTTCGCTGAATTTAGTGAAATTAAGTTAGTTTGGATGAACCCGATGAATGTAACTTAATTTCATTAATTTCGCTGAATTTAGTGAAATTAAGTTAGTTTGGATGAACCCGATGAATGTAACTTAATTTCATTAATTTCGCTGAATTTAGTGAAATTAAGTTAATTTGGATGAACCCGATGAATGTAACTTAATTTCATCAATTTCGATGAATTTAGTGAAATTAAGTTAGTTTGGATGAACCCGATGAATGTAACTTAATTTCATTAATTTCGCTGAATTTAGTGAAATTAAGTTAGTTTGGATGAACCCGATGAATGTAACTTAATTTCATTAATTTCGCTGAATTTAGTGAAATTAAGTTAGTTTGGATGAACCCGATGAATGTAACTTAATTTCATTAATTTCGCTGAATTTAGTGAAATTAAGTTAGTTTGGATGAACCCGATGAATGTAACTTAATTTCATTAATTTCGCTGAATTTAGTGAAATTAAGTTAGTTTGGATGAACCCGATGAATGTAACTTAATTTCATTAATTTCGCTGAATTTAGTGAAATTAAGTTAGTTTCGATGAACCCGATGAATGTAACTTAATTTCATTAATTTCGCTGAATTTAGTGAAATTAAGTTAGTTTCGATGAACCCGATGAATGTAACTTAATTTCATTAATTTCGCTGAATTTAGTGAAATTAAGTTAGTTTGGATGAACCCGATGAATGTAACTTAATTTCATTAATTTCGCTGAATTTAGTGAAATTAAGTTAGTTTGGATGAACCCGATGAATGTAACTTAATTTCATTAATTTCGCTGAATTTAGTGAAATTAAGTTAGTTTGGATGAACCCGATGAATGTAACTTAATTTCATTAATTTCGCTGAATTTAGTGAAATTAAGTTAGTTTGGATGAACCCGATGAATGTAACTTAATTTCATTAATTTCGCTGAATTTAGTGAAATTAAGTTAGTTTGGATGAACCCGATGAATGTAACTTAATTTCATTAATTTCGCTGAATTTAGTGAAATTAAGTTAGTTTGGATGAACCCGATGAATGTAACTTAATTTCATTAATTTCGCTGAATTTAGTGAAATTAAGTTAATTTGGATGAACCCGATGAATGTAACTTAATTTCATCAATTTCGATGAATTTAGTGAAATTAAGTTAGTTTGGATGAACCCGATGAATGTAACTTAATTTCATCAATTTCGATGAATTTAGTGAAATTAAGTTAGTTTCGATGAACCCGATGAATGTAACTTAATTTCATCAATTTCGATGAATTTAGTGAAATTAAGTTAATTTGGATGAACCCGATGAATGTAACTTAATTTCATCAATTTCGATGAATTTAGTGAAATTAAGTTAGTTTGGATGAACCCGATGAATGTAACTTAATTTCATTAATTTCGCTGAATTTAGTGAAATTAAGTTAGTTTGGATGAACCCGATGAATGTAACTTAATTTCATTAATTTCGCTGAATTTAGTGAAATTAAGTTAGTTTGGATGAACCCGATGAATGTAACTTAATTTCATTAATTTCGCTGAATTTAGTGAAATTAAGTTAGTTTGGATGAACCCGATGAATGTAACTTAATTTCATTAATTTCGCTGAATTTAGTGAAATTAAGTTAGTTTGGATGAACCCGATGAATGTAACTTAATTTCATTAATTTCGCTGAATTTAGTGAAATTAAGTTAGTTTGGATGAACCCGATGAATGTAACTTAATTTCATTAATTTCGCTGAATTTAGTGAAATTAAGTTAGTTTGGATGAACCCGATGAATGTAACTTAATTTCATTAATTTCGCTGAATTTAGTGAAATTAAGTTAGTTTGGATGAACCCGATGAATGTAACTTAATTTCATTAATTTCGCTGAATTTAGTGAAATTAAGTTAATTTGGATGAACCCGATGAATGTAACTTAATTTCATCAATTTCGATGAATTTAGTGAAATTAAGTTAGTTTGGATGAACCCGATGAATGTAACTTAATTTCATCAATTTCGATGAATTTAGTGAAATTAAGTTAGTTTCGATGAACCCGATGAATGTAACTTAATTTCATCAATTTCGATGAATTTAGTGAAATTAAGTTAATTTGGATGAACCCGATGAATGTAACTTAATTTCATCAATTTCGATGAATTTAGTGAAATTAAGTTAGTTTGGATGAACCCGATGAATGTAACTTAATTTCATTAATTTCGCTGAATTTAGTGAAATTAAGTTAGTTTGGATGAACCCGATGAATGTAACTTAATTTCATTAATTTCGCTGAATTTAGTGAAATTAAGTTAGTTTGGATGAACCCGATGAATGTAACTTAATTTCATTAATTTCGCTGAATTTAGTGAAATTAAGTTAGTTTGGATGAACCCGATGAATGTAACTTAATTTCATTAATTTCGCTGAATTTAGTGAAATTAAGTTAGTTTGGATGAACCCGATGAATGTAACTTAATTTCATTAATTTCGCTGAATTTAGTGAAATTAAGTTAGTTTGGATGAACCCGATGAATGTAACTTAATTTCATTAATTTCGCTGAATTTAGTGAAATTAAGTTAGTTTGGATGAACCCGATGAATGTAACTTAATTTCATTAATTTCGCTGAATTTAGTGAAATTAAGTTAATTTGGATGAACCCGATGAATGTAACTTAATTTCATCAATTTCGATGAATTTAGTGAAATTAAGTTAGTTTGGATGAACCCGATGAATGTAACTTAATTTCATTAATTTCGCTGAATTTAGTGAAATTAAGTTAGTTTGGATGAACCCGATGAATGTAACTTAATTTCATTAATTTCGCTGAATTTAGTGAAATTAAGTTAGTTTGGATGAACCCGATGAATGTAACTTAATTTCATTAATTTCGCTGAATTTAGTGAAATTAAGTTAGTTTGGATGAACCCGATGAATGTAACTTAATTTCATTAATTTCGCTGAATTTAGTGAAATTAAGTTAGTTTGGATGAACCCGATGAATGTAACTTAATTTCATTAATTTCGCTGAATTTAGTGAAATTAAGTTAGTTTGGATGAACCCGATGAATGTAACTTAATTTCATTAATTTCGCTGAATTTAGTGAAATTAAGTTAATTTGGATGAACCCGATGAATGTAACTTAATTTCATTAATTTCGCTGAATTTAGTGAAATTAAGTTAGTTTGGATGAACCCGATGAATGTAACTTAATTTCATTAATTTCGCTGAATTTAGTGAAATTAAGTTAGTTTGGATGAACCCGATGAATGTAACTTAATTTCATTAATTTCGCTGAATTTAGTGAAATTAAGTTAGTTTGGATGAACCCGATGAATGTAACTTAATTTCATTAATTTCGCTGAATTTAGTGAAATTAAGTTAGTTTGGATGAACCCGATGAATGTAACTTAATTTCATTAATTTCGCTGAATTTAGTGAAATTAAGTTAGTTTGGATGAACCCGATGAATGTAACTTAATTTCATTAATTTCGCTGAATTTAGTGAAATTAAGTTAGTTTGGATGAACCCGATGAATGTAACTTAATTTCATTAATTTCGCTGAATTTAGTGAAATTAAGTTAATTTGGATGAACCCGATGAATGTAACTTAATTTCATTAATTTCGCTGAATTTAGTGAAATTAAGTTAGTTTGGATGAACCCGATGAATGTAACTTAATTTCATTAATTTCGCTGAATTTAGTGAAATTAAGTTAGTTTGGATGAACCCGATGAATGTAACTTAATTTCATTAATTTCGCTGAATTTAGTGAAATTAAGTTAGTTTGGATGAACCCGATGAATGTAACTTAATTTCATTAATTTCGCTGAATTTAGTGAAATTAAGTTAGTTTGGATGAACCCGATGAATGTAACTTAATTTCATTAATTTCGCTGAATTTAGTGAAATTAAGTTAATTTGGATGAACCCGATGAATGTAACTTAATTTCATCAATTTCGATGAATTTTAGTGAAATTAAGTTAGTTTGGATGAACCCGATGAATGTAACTTAATTTCATCAATTTCGATGAATTTAGTGAAATTAAGTTAGTTTCGATGAACCCGATGAATGTAACTTAATTTCATCAATTTCGATGAATTTAGTGAAATTAAGTTAATTTGGATGAACCCGATGAATGTAACTTAATTTCATCAATTTCGATGAATTTAGTGAAATTAAGTTAGTTTGGATGAACCCGATGAATGTAACTTAATTTCATTCATTTCGCTGAATTTAGTGAAATTAAGTTAGTTTGGATGAACCCGATGAATGTAACTTAATTTCATTAATTTCGCTGAATTTAGTGAAATTAAGTTAGTTTGGATGAACCCGATGAATGTAACTTAATTTCATTAATTTCGCTGAATTTAGTGAAATTAAGTTAGTTTGGATGAACCCGATGAATGTAACTTAATTTCATTAATTTCGCTGAATTTAGTGAAATTAAGTTAGTTTGGATGAACCCGATGAATGTAACTTAATTTCATTAATTTCGCTGAATTTAGTGAAATTAAGTTAGTTTGGATGAACCCGATGAATGTAACTTAATTTCATTAATTTCGCTGAATTTAGTGAAATTAAGTTAGTTTGGATGAACCCGATGAATGTAACTTAATTTCATTAATTTCGCTGAATTTAGTGAAATTAAGTTAATTTGGATGAACCCGATGAATGTAACTTAATTTCATCAATTTCGATGAATTTAGTGAAATTAAGTTAGTTTGGATGAACCCGATGAATGTAACTTAATTTCATCAATTTCGATGAATTTAGTGAAATTAAGTTAGTTTCGATGAACCCGATGAATGTAACTTAATTTCATCAATTTCGATGAATTTAGTGAAATTAAGTTAATTTGGATGAACCCGATGAATGTAACTTAATTTCATCAATTTCGATGAATTTAGTGAAATTAAGTTAGTTTGGATGAACCCGATGAATGTAACTTAATTTCATTAATTTCGCTGAATTTAGTGAAATTAAGTTAGTTTGGATGAACCCGATGAATGTAACTTAATTTCATTAATTTCGCTGAATTTAGTGAAATTAAGTTAGTTTGGATGAACCCGATGAATGTAACTTAATTTCATTAATTTCGCTGAATTTAGTGAAATTAAGTTAGTTTGGATGAACCCGATGAATGTAACTTAATTTCATTAATTTCGCTGAATTTAGTGAAATTAAGTTAATTTGGATGAACCCGATGAATGTAACTTAATTTCATCAATTTCGATGAATTTAGTGAAATTAAGTTAGTTTGGATGAACCCGATGAATGTAACTTAATTTCATTAATTTCGCTGAATTTAGTGAAATTAAGTTAGTTTGGATGAACCCGATGAATGTAACTTAATTTCATTAATTTCGCTGAATTTAGTGAAATTAAGTTAGTTTGGATGAACCCGATGAATGTAACTTAATTTCATTAATTTCGCTGAATTTAGTGAAATTAAGTTAGTTTGGATGAACCCGATGAATGTAACTTAATTTCATTAATTTCGCTGAATTTAGTGAAATTAAGTTAGTTTGGATGAACCCGATGAATGTAACTTAATTTCATTAATTTCGCTGAATTTAGTGAAATTAAGTTAGTTTCGATGAACCCGATGAATGTAACTTAATTTTATTAATTTCGCTGAATTTAGTGAAATTAAGTTAGTTTCGATGAACCCGATGAATGTAACTTAATTTCATTAATTTCGCTGAATTTAGTGAAATTAAGTTAGTTTGGATGAACCCGATGAATGTAACTTAATTTCATTAATTTCGCTGAATTTAGTGAAATTAAGTTAGTTTGGATGAACCCGATGAATGTAACTTAATTTCATTAATTTCGCTGAATTTAGTGAAATTAAGTTAGTTTGGATGAACCCGATGAATGTAACTTAATTTCATTAATTTCGCTGAATTTAGTGAAATTAAGTTAGTTTGGATGAACCCGATGAATGTAACTTAATTTCATTAATTTCGCTGAATTTAGTGAAATTAAGTTAGTTTGGATGAACCCGATGAATGTAACTTAATTTCATTAATTTCGCTGAATTTAGTGAAATTAAGTTAGTTTGGATGAACCCGATGAATGTAACTTAATTTCATTAATTTCGCTGAATTTAGTGAAATTAAGTTAGTTTGGATGAACCCGATGAATGTAACTTAATTTCATTAATTTCGCTGAATTTAGTGAAATTAAGTTAGTTTGGATGAACCCGATGAATGTAACTTAATTTCATCAATTTCGATGAATTTAGTGAAATTAAGTTAGTTTGGATGAACCCGATGAATGTAACTTAATTTCATCAATTTCGATGAATTTAGTGAAATTAAGTTAGTTTCGATGAACCCGATGAATGTAACTTAATTTCATCAATTTCGATGAATTTAGTGAAATTAAGTTAATTTGGATGAACCCGATGAATGTAACTTAATTTCATCAATTTCGATGAATTTAGTGAAATTAAGTTAGTTTGGATGAACCCGATGAATGTAACTTAATTTCATTAATTTCGCTGAATTTAGTGAAATTAAGTTAGTTTGGATGAACCCGATGAATGTAACTTAATTTCATTAATTTCGCTGAATTTAGTGAAATTAAGTTAGTTTGGATGAACCCGATGAATGTAACTTAATTTCATTAATTTCGCTGAATTTAGTGAAATTAAGTTAGTTTGGATGAACCCGATGAATGTAACTTAATTTCATTAATTTCGCTGAATTTAGTGAAATTAAGTTAGTTTGGATGAACCCGATGAATGTAACTTAATTTCATCAATTTCGATGAATTTAGTGAAATTAAGTTAGTTTGGATGAACCCGATGAATGTAAACTTAATTTCATCAATTTCGATGAATTTAGTGAAATTAAGTTAGTTTCGATGAACCCGATGAATGTAACTTAATTTCATCAATTTCGATGAATTTAGTGAAATTAAGTTAATTTGGATGAACCCGATGAATGTAACTTAATTTCATCAATTTCGATGAATTTAGTGAAATTAAGTTAGTTTGGATGAACCCGATGAATGTAACTTAATTTCATTAATTTCGCTGAATTTAGTGAAATTAAGTTAGTTTGGATGAACCCGATGAATGTAACTTAATTTCATTAATTTCGCTGAATTTAGTGAAATTAAGTTAGTTTGGATGAACCCGATGAATGTAACTTAATTTCATTAATTTCGCTGAATTTAGTGAAATTAAGTTAGTTTGGATGAACCCGATGAATGTAACTTAATTTCATTAATTTCGCTGAATTTAGTGAAATTAAGTTAATTTGGATGAACCCGATGAATGTAACTTAATTTCATTAATTTCGCTGAATTTAGTGAAATTAAGTTAGTTTGGATGAACCCGATGAATGTAACTTAATTTCATTAATTTCGCTGAATTTAGTGAAATTAAGTTAGTTTGGATGAACCCGATGAATGTAACTTAATTTCATTAATTTCGCTGAATTTAGTGAAATTAAGTTAGTTTGGATGAACCCGATGAATGTAACTTAATTTCATTAATTTCGCTGAATTTAGTGAAATTAAGTTAGTTTGGATGAACCCGATGAATGTAACTTAATTTCATCAATTTCGATGAATTTAGTGAAATTAAGTTAGTTTGGATGAACCCGATGAATGTAACTTAATTTCATCAATTTCGATGAATTTAGTGAAATTAAGTTAGTTTCGATGAACCCGATGAATGTAACTTAATTTCATCAATTTCGATGAATTTAGTGAAATTAAGTTAATTTGGATGAACCCGATGAATGTAACTTAATTTCATCAATTTCGATGAATTTAGTGAAATTAAGTTAGTTTGGATGAACCCGATGAATGTAACTTAATTTCATTAATTTCGCTGAATTTAGTGAAATTAAGTTAGTTTGGATGAACCCGATGAATGTAACTTAATTTCATTAATTTCGCTGAATTTAGTGAAATTAAGTTAGTTTGGATGAACCCGATGAATGTAACTTAATTTCATTAATTTCGCTGAATTTAGTGAAATTAAGTTAGTTTCGATGAACCCGATGAATGTAACTTAATTTCATTAATTTCGCTGAATTTAGTGAAATTAAGTTAGTTTCGATGAACCCGATGAATGTAACTTAATTTCATTAATTTCGCTGAATTTAGTGAAATTAAGTTAGTTTGGATGAACCCGATGAATGTAACTTAATTTCATTAATTTCGCTGAATTTAGTGAAATTAAGTTAGTTTGGATGAACCCGATGAATGTAACTTAATTTCATTAATTTCGCTGAATTTAGTGAAATTAAGTTAGTTTGGATGAACCCGATGAATGTAACTTAATTTCATTAATTTCGCTGAATTTAGTGAAATTAAGTTAGTTTCGATGAACCCGATGAATGTAACTTAATTTCATTAATTTCGCTGAATTTCGTGAAATTAAGTTAGTTTCGATGAACCCGATGAATGTAACTTAATTTCATTAATTTCGCTGAATTTAGTGAAATTAAGTTAGTTTGGATGAACCCGATGAATGTAACTTAATTTCATTAATTTCGCTGAATTTCGTGAAATTAAGTTAGTTTCGATGAACCCGATGAATGTAACTTAATTTCATTAATTTCGCTGAATTTAGTGAAATTAAGTTAGTTTGGATGAACCCGATGAATGTAACTTAATTTCATTAATTTCGCTGAATTTCGTGAAATTAAGTTAGTTTGGATGAACCCGATGAATGTAACTTAATTTCATCAATTTCGCTGAATTTAGTGAAATTAAGTTAGTTTGGATGAACCCGATGAATGTAACTTAATTTCATCAATTTCGCTGAATTTAGTGAAATTAAGTTAGTTTGGATGAACCCGATGAATGTAACTTAATTTCATTAATTTCGCTGAATTTAGTGAAATTAAGTTAGTTTCGATGAACCCGATGAATGTAACTTAATTTCATTAATTTCGCTGAATTTCGTGAAATTAAGTTAGTTTGGATGAACCCGATGAATGTAACTTAATTTCATTAATTTCGCTGAATTTCGTGAAATTAAGTTAGTTTGGATGAACCCGATGAATGTAACTTAATTTCATTAATTTCGATGAATTTAGTGAAATTAAGTTAGTTTCGATGAACCCGATGAATGTAACTTAATTTCATCAATTTCGCTGAATTTAGTGAAATTAAGTTAGTTTGGATGAACCCGATGAATGTAACTTAATTTCATTAATTTCGCTGAATTTAGTGAAATTAAGTTAATTTGGATGAACCCGATGAATGTAACTTAATTTCATTAATTTCGCTGAATTTAGTGAAATTAAGTTAATTTGGATGAACCCGATGAATGTAACTTAATTTCATTAATTTCGATGAATTTAGTGAAATTAAGTTAGTTTCGATGAACCCGATGAATGTAACTTAATTTCATCAATTTCGATGAATTTCGTGAAATTAAGTTAGTTTCGATGAACCCGATGAATGTAACTTAATTTCATCAATTTCGATGAATTTAGTGAAATTAAGTTAGTTTCGATGAACCCGATGAATGTAACTTAATTTCATCAATTTCGATGAATTTCGTGAAATTAAGTTAGTTTCGATGAACCCGATGAATGTAACTTAATTTCATCAATTTCGATGAATTTAGTGAAATTAAGTTAGTTTCGATGAACCCGATGAATGTAACTTAATTTCATCAATATCGATGAATTTCGTGAAATTAAGTTAGTTTCGATGAACCCGATGAATGTAACTTAATTTCATTAATTTCGATGAATTTCGTGAAATTAAGTTAGTTTCGATGAACCCGATGAATGTAACTTAATTTCATTAATTTCGATGAATTTCGTGAAATTAAGTTAGTTTCGATGAACCCGATGAATGTAACTTAATTTCATCAATTTCGATGAATTTAGTGAAATTAAGTTAGTTTCGATGAACCCGATGAATGTAACTTAATTTCATCAATTTCGATGAATTTCGTGAAATTAAGTTAGTTTCGATGAACCCGATGAATGTAACTTAATTTCATCAATTTCGATGAATTTAGTGAAATTAAGTTAGTTTGGATGAACCCGATGAATGTAACTTAATTTCATCAATTTCGATGAATTTAGTGAAATTAAGTTAGTTTCGATGAACCCGATGAATGTAACTTAATTTCATCAATTTCGATGAATTTCGTGAAATTAAGTTAGTTTCGATGAACCCGATGAATGTAACTTAATTTCATTAATTTCGATGAATTTCGTGAAATTAAGTTAGTTTGGATGAACCCGATGAATGTAACTTAATTTCATCAATTTCGATGAATTTAGTGAAATTAAGTTAGTTTCGATGAACCCGATGAATGTAACTTAATTTCATCAATTTCGATGAATTTAGTGAAATTAAGTTAGTTTGGATGAACCCGATGAATGTAACTTAATTTCATTAATTTCGCTGAATTTAGTGAAATTAAGTTAGTTTGGATGAACCCGATGAATGTAACTTAATTTCATTAATTTCGCTGAATTTAGTGAAATTAAGTTAGTTTCGATGAACCCGATGAATGTAACTTAATTTCATCAATTTCGCTGAATTTCGTGAAATTAAGTTAGTTTGGATGAACCCGATGAATGTAACTTAATTTCATCAATTTCGCTGAATTTAGTGAAATTAAGTTAGTTTGGATGAACCCGATGAATGTAACTTAATTTCATCAATTTCGCTGAATTTAGTGAAATTAAGTTAGTTTGGATGAACCCGATGAATGTAACTTAATTTCATTAATTTCGCTGAATTTAGTGAAATTAAGTTAGTTTCGATGAACCCGATGAATGTAACTTAATTTCATTAATTTCGCTAAATTTCGTGAAATTAAGTTAGTTTCGATGAACCCGATGAATGTAACTTAATTTCATTAATTTCGCTGAATTTCGTGAAATTAAGTTAGTTTGGATGAACCCGATGAATGTAACTTAATTTCATTAATTTCGCTGAATTTAGTGAAATTAAGTTAGTTTGGATGAACCCGATGAATGTAACTTAATTTCATTAATTTCGCTGAATTTAGTGAAATTAAGTTAGTTTGGATGAACCCGATGAATGTAACTTAATTTCATTAATTTCGCTGAATTTAGTGAAATTAAGTTAGTTTCGATGAACCCGATGAATGTAACTTAATTTCATTAATTTCGCTGAATTTAGTGAAATTAAGTTAGTTTCGATGAACCCGATGAATGTAACTTAATTTCATTAATTTCGATGAATTTAGTGAAATTAAGTTAATTTGGATGAACCCGATGAATGTAACTTAATTTCATTAATTTCGCTGAATTTAGTGAAATTAAGTTAGTTTGGATGAACCCGATGAATGTAACTTAATTTCATTAATTTCGCTGAATTTAGTGAAATTAAGTCAGTTTGGATGAACCCGATGAATGTAACTTAATTTCATTAATTTCGCTGAATTTAGTGAAATTAAGTTAGTTTGGATGAACCCGATGAATGTAACTTAATTTCATTAATTTCGCTGAATTTCGTGAAATTAAGTTAGTTTGGATGAACCCGATGAATGTAACTTAATTTCATCAATTTCGCTGAATTTAGTGAAATTAAGTTAGTTTGGATGAACCCGATGAATGTAACTTAATTTCATCAATTTCGCTGAATTTAGTGAAATTAAGTTAGTTTGGATGAACCCGATGAATGTAACTTAATTTCATTAATTTCGCTGAATTTAGTGAAATTAAGTTAGTTTCGATGAACCCGATGAATGTAACTTAATTTCATTAATTTCGCTGAATTTCGTGAAATTAAGTTAGTTTCGATGAACCCGATGAATGTAACTTAATTTCATTAATTTCGCTGAATTTCGTGAAATTAAGTTAGTTTGGATGAACCCGATGAATGTAACTTAATTTCATTAATTTCGATGAATTTAGTGAAATTAAGTTAGTTTCGATGAACCCGATGAATGTAACTTAATTTCATCAATTTCGCTGAATTTAGTGAAATTAAGTTAGTTTGGATGAACCCGATGAATGTAACTTAATTTCATTAATTTCGCTGAATTTAGTGAAATTAAGTTAATTTGGATGAACCCGATGAATGTAACTTAATTTCATTAATTTCGCTGAATTTAGTGAAATTAAGTTAATTTGGATGAACCCGATGAATGTAACTTAATTTCATTAATTTCGATGAATTTAGTGAAATTAAGTTAGTTTGGATGAACCCGATGAATGTAACTTAATTTCATTAATTTCGCTGAATTTCGTGAAATTAAGTTAGTTTGGATGAACCCGATGAATGTAACTTAATTTCATCAATTTCGCTGAATTTAGTGAAATTAAGTTAGTTTGGATGAACCCGATGAATGTAACTTAATTTCATCAATTTCGCTGAATTTAGTGAAATTAAGTTAGTTTGGATGAACCCGATGAATGTAACTTAATTTCATTAATTTCGCTGAATTTAGTGAAATTAAGTTAGTTTCGATGAACCCGATGAATGTAACTTAATTTCATTAATTTCGCTGAATTTCGTGAAATTAAGTTAGTTTCGATGAACCCGATGAATGTAACTTAATTTCATTAATTTCGCTGAATTTCGTGAAATTAAGTTAGTTTGGATGAACCCGATGAATGTAACTTAATTTCATTAATTTCGCTGAATTTAGTGAAATTAAGTTAGTTTGGATGAACCCGATGAATGTAACTTAATTTCATTAATTTCGCTGAATTTAGTGAAATTAAGTTAGTTTCGATGAACCCGATGAATGTAACTTAATTTCATTAATTTCGCTGAATTTCGTGAAATTAAGTTAGTTTCGATGAACCCGATGAATGTAACTTAATTTCATTAATTTCGCTGAATTTCGTGAAATTAAGTTAGTTTGGATGAACCCGATGAATGTAACTTAATTTCATTAATTTCGATGAATTTAGTGAAATTAAGTTAGTTTCGATGAACCCGATGAATGTAACTTAATTTCATCAATTTCGCTGAATTTAGTGAAATTAAGTTAGTTTGGATGAACCCGATGAATGTAACTTAATTTCATTAATTTCGCTGAATTTAGTGAAATTAAGTTAATTTGGATGAACCCGATGAATGTAACTTAATTTCATTAATTTCGCTGAATTTAGTGAAATTAAGTTAATTTGGATGAACCCGATGAATGTAACTTAATTTCATTAATTTCGATGAATTTAGTGAAATTAAGTTAGTTTGGATGAACCCGATGAATGTAACTTAATTTCATTAATTTCGCTGAATTTCGTGAAATTAAGTTAGTTTGGATGAACCCGATGAATGTAACTTAATTTCATCAATTTCGCTGAATTTAGTGAAATTAAGTTAGTTTGGATGAACCCGATGAATGTAACTTAATTTCATCAATTTCGCTGAATTTAGTGAAATTAAGTTAGTTTGGATGAACCCGATGAATGTAACTTAATTTCATTAATTTCGCTGAATTTAGTGAAATTAAGTTAGTTTCGATGAACCCGATGAATGTAACTTAATTTCATTAATTTCGCTGAATTTCGTGAAATTAAGTTAGTTTCGATGAACCCGATGAATGTAACTTAATTTCATTAATTTCGATGAATTTAGTGAAATTAAGTTAATTTGGATGAACCCGATGAATGTAACTTAATTTCATTAATTTCGATGAATTTCGTGAAATTAAGTTAGTTTCGATGAACCCGATGAATGTAACTTAATTTCATCAATTTCGATGAATTTAGTGAAATTAAGTTAATTTGGATGAACCCGATGAATGTAACTTAATTTCATTAATTTCGCTGAATTTAGTGAAATTAAGTTAGTTTGGATGAACCCGATGAATGTAACTTAATTTCATTAATTTCGCTGAATTTCGTGAAATTAAGTTAGTTTGGATGAACCCGATGAATGTAACTTAATTTCATTAATTTCGCTGAATTTAGTGAAATTAAGTTAGTTTCGATGAACCCGATGAATGTAACTTAATTTCATTAATTTCGATGAATTTCGTGAAATTAAGTTAGTTTGGATGAACCCGATGAATGTAACTTAATTTCATCAATTTCGCTGAATTTCGTGAAATTAAGTTAGTTTCGATGAACCCGATGAATGTAACTTAATTTCATCAATTTCGATGAATTTAGTGAAATTAAGTTAGTTTGGATGAACCCGATGAATGTAACTTAATTTCATTAATTTCGCTGAATTTAGTGAAATTAAGTTAGTTTGGATGAACCCGATGAATGTAACTTAATTTCATTAATTTCGCTGAATTTAGTGAAATTAAGTTAGTTTGGATGAACCCGATGAATGTAACTTAATTTCATTAATTTCGCTGAATTTAGTGAAATTAAGTTAGTTTGGATGAACCCGATGAATGTAACTTAATTTCATTAATTTCGCTGAATTTAGTGAAATTAAGTTAGTTTGGATGAACCCGATGAATGTAACTTAATTTCATTAATTTCGCTGAATTTAGTGAAATTAAGTTAGTTTCGATGAACCCGATGAATGTAACTTAATTTCATTAATTTCGATGAATTTCGTGAAATTAAGTTAGTTTCGATGAACCCGATGAATGTAACTTAATTTCATTAATTTCGATGAATTTAGTGAAATTAAGTTAGTTTGGATGAACCCGATGAATGTAATTTAATTTCATTAATTTCGCTGAATTTAGTGAAATTAAGTTAGTTTGGATGAACCCGATGAATGTAACTTAATTTCATCAATTTCGATGAATTTAGTGAAATTAAGTTAGTTTCGATGAACCCGATGAATGTAACTTAATTTCATCAATTTCGATGAATTTCGTGAAATTAAGTTAGTTTCGATGAACCCGATGAATGTAACTTAATTTCATTAATTTCGATGAATTTCGTGAAATTAAGTTAGTTTGGATGAACCCGATGAATGTAACTTAATTTCATCAATTTCGATGAATTTAGTGAAATTAAGTTAGTTTCGATGAACCCGATGAATGTAACTTAATTTCATCAATTTCGATGAATTTAGTGAAATTAAGTTAGTTTCGATGAACCCGATGAATGTAACTTAATTTCATCAATTTCGATGAATTTCGTGAAATTAAGTTAGTTTCGATGAACCCGATGAATGTAACTTAATTTCATCAATTTCGATGAATTTAGTGAAATTAAGTTAGTTTCGATGAACCCGATGAATGTAACTTAATTTCATCAATTTCGATGAATTTAGTGAAATTAAGTTAGTTTCGATGAACCCGATGAATGTAACTTAATTTCATCAATTTCGATGAATTTAGTGAAATTAAGTTAGTTTGGATGAACCCGATGAATGTAACTTAATTTCATTAATTTCGCTGAATTTAGTGAAATTAAGTTAGTTTCGATGAACCCGATGAATGTAACTTAATTTCATTAATTTCGATGAATTTCGTGAAATTAAGTTAGTTTCGATGAACCCGATGAATGTAACTTAATTTCATTAATTTCGATGAATTTAGTGAAATTAAGTTAGTTTCGATGAACCCGATGAATGTAACTTAATTTCATCAATTTCGATGAATTTAGTGAAATTAAGTTAGTTTCGATGAACCCGATGAATGTAACTTAATTTCATCAATTTCGATGAATTTCGTGAAATTAAGTTAGTTTCGATGAACCCGATGAATGTAACTTAATTTCATCAATTTCGATGAATTTAGTGAAATTAAGTTAGTTTCGATGAACCCGATGAATGTAACTTAATTTCATTAATTTCGATGAATTTCGTGAAATTAAGTTAGTTTGGATGAACCCGATGAATGTAACTTAATTTCATCAATTTCGATGAATTTAGTGAAATTAAGTTAGTTTGGATGAACCCGATGAATGTAACTTAATTTCATTAATTTCGATGAATTTAGTGAAATTAAGTTAATTTGGATGAACCCGATGAATGTAACTTAATTTCATCAATTTCGATGAATTTAGTGAAATTAAGTTAGTTTCGATGAACCCGATGAATGTAACTTAATTTCATTAATTTCGCTGAATTTCGTGAAATTAAGTTAGTTTCGATGAACCCGATGAATGTAACTTAATTTCATCAATTTCGATGAATTTCGTGAAATTAAGTTAGTTTCGATGAACCCGATGAATGTAACTTAATTTCATTAATTTCGCTGAATTTAGTGAAATTAAGTTAGTTTGGATGAACCCGATGAATGTAACTTAATTTCATTAATTTCGTTGAATTTAGTGAAATTAAGTTAGTTTGGATGAACCCGATGAATGTAACTTAATTTCATTAATTTCGCTGAATTTAGTGAAATTAAGTTAGTTTCGATGAACCCGATGAATGTAACTTAATTTCATCAATTTCGATGAATTTCGTGAAATTAAGTTAGTTTGGATGAACCCGATGAATGTAACTTAATTTCATCAATTTCGATGAATTTAGTGAAATTAAGTTAATTTGGATGAACCCGATGAATGTAACTTAATTTCATTAATTTCGCTGAATTTCGTGAAATTAAGTTAGTTTCGATGAACCCGATGAATGTAACTTAATTTCATTAATTTCGATGAATTTAGTGAAATTAAGTTAATTTGGATGAACCCGATGAATGTAACTTAATTTCATTAATTTCGCTGAATTTAGTGAAATTAAGTTAGTTTGGATGAACCCGATGAATGTAACTTAATTTCATTAATTTCGCTGAATTTAATGAAATTAAGTTAGTTTGGATGAACCTGATGAATGTAACTTAATTTCATCAATTTCGATGAATTTAGTGAAATTAAGTTAGTTTGGATGAACCCGATGAATGTAACTTAATTTCATCAATTTCGATGAATTTCGTGAAATTAAGTTAGTTTCGATGAACCCGATGAATGTAACTTAATTTCATTAATTTCGATGAATTTAGTGAAATTAAGTTAGTTTCGATGAACCCGATGAATGTAACTTAATTTCATTAATTTCGCTGAATTTAGTGAAATTAAGTTAGTTTGGATGAACCCGATGAATGTAACTTAATTTCATTAATTTCGCTGAATTTAGTGAAATTAAGTTAGTTTGGATGAACCCGATGAATGTAACTTAATTTCATTAATTTCGCTGAATTTAGTGAAATTAAGTTAGTTTGGATGAACCCGATGAATGTAACTTAATTTCATTAATTTCGCTGAATTTAGTGAAATTAAGTTAGTTTCGATGAACCCGATGAATGTAACTTAATTTCATCAATTTCGATGAATTTCGTGAAATTAAGTTAGTTTCGATGAACCCGATGAATGTAACTTAATTTCATTAATTTCGATGAATTTAGTGAAATTAAGTTAGTTTTTATGAACCCGATGAATGTAACTTAATTTCATTAATTTCGCTGAATTTAGTGAAATTAAGTTAGTTTGGATGAACCCGATGAATGTAACTTAATTTCATTAATTTCGCTGAATTTAGTGAAATTAAGTTAGTTTGGATGAACCCGATGAATGTAACTTAATTTCATTAATTTCGCTGAATTTAGTGAAATTAAGTTAGTTTGGATGAACCCGATGAATGTAACTTAATTTCATTAATTTCGCTGAATTTAGTGAAATTAAGTTAGTTTCGATGAACCCGATGAATGTAACTTAATTTCATCAATTTCGATGAATTTCGTGAAATTAAGTTAGTTTCGATGAACCCGATGAATGTAACTTAATTTCATTAATTTCGATGAATTTAGTGAAATTAAGTTAGTTTGGATGAACCCGATGAATGTAACTTAATTTCATTAATTTCGCTGAATTTAGTGAAATTAAGTTAGTTTGGATGAACCCGATGAATGTAACTTAATTTCATTAATTTCGCTGAATTTAGTGAAATTAAGTTAGTTTGGATGAACCCGATGAATGTAACTTAATTTCATTAATTTCGCTGAATTTAGTGAAATTAAGTTAGTTTCGATGAACCCGATGAATGTAATTTAATTTCATCAATTTCGATGAATTTAGTGAAATTAAGTTAGTTTGGATGAACCCGATGAATGTAACTTAATTTCATTAATTTCGCTGAATTTAGTGAAATTAAGTTAGTTTGGATGAACCCGATGAATGTAACTTAATTTCATTAATTTCGCTGAATTTAGTGAAATTAAGTTAGTTTCGATGAACCCGATGAATGTAACTTAATTTCATCAATTTCGATGAATTTCGTGAAATTAAGTTAGTTTCGATGAACCCGATGAATGTAACTTAATTTCATTAATTTCGCTGAATTTAGTGAAATTAAGTTAGTTTGGATGAACCCGATGAATGTAACTTAATTTCATTAATTTCGCTGAATTTAGTGAAATTAAGTTAGTTTGGATGAACCCGATGAATGTAACTTAATTTCATTAATTTCGATGAATTTAGTGAAATTAAGTTAATTTGGATGAACCCGATGAATGTAACTTAATTTCATTAATTTCGCTGAATTTAGTGAAATTAAGTTAGTTTGGATGAACCCGATGAATGTAACTTAATTTCATTAATTTCGATGAATTTAGTGAAATTAAGTTAGTTTCGATGAACCCGATGAATGTAACTTAATTTCATCAATTTCGATGAATTTCGTGAAATTAAGTTAGTTTCGATGAACCCGATGAATGTAACTTAATTTCATTAATTTCGATGAATTTAGTGAAATTAAGTTAATTTGGATGAACCCGATGAATGTAACTTAATTTCATTAATTTCGCTGAATTTAGTGAAATTAAGTTAGTTTGGATGAACCCGATGAATGTAACTTAATTTCATTAATTTCGATGAATTTAGTGAAATTAAGTTAGTTTCGATGAACCCGATGACTGTAACTTAATTTCATCAATTTCGATGAATTTCGTGAAATTAAGTTAGTTTGGATGAACCCGATGAATGTAACTTAATTTCTTCAATTTCGATGAATTTAGTGAAATTAAGTTAGTTTGGATGAACCCGATGAATGTAACTTAATTTCATCAATTTCGATGAATTTCGTGAAATTAAGTTAGTTTCGATGAACCCGATGAATGTAACTTAATTTCATCAATTTCGCTGAATTTAGTGAAATTAAGTTAGTTTGGATGAACCCGATGAATGTAACTTAATTTCATTAATTTCGCTGAATTTAGTGAAATTAAGTTAGTTTGGATGAACCCGATGAATGTAACTTAATTTCATTAATTTCGCTGAATTTCGTGAAATTAAGTTAGTTTGGATGAACCCGATGAATGTAACTTAATTTCATTAATTTCGCTGAATTTAGTGAAATTAAGTTAGTTTGGATGAACCCGATGAATGTAACTTAATTTCATTAATTTCGCTGAATTTAGTGAAATTAAGTTAGTTTGGATGAACCCGATGAATGTAACTTAATTTCATCAATTTCGATGAATTTAGTGAAATTAAGTTAGTTTGGATGAACCCGATGAATGTAACTTAATTTCATCAATTTCGATGAATTTAGTGAAATTAAGTTAGTTTGGATGAACCCGATGAATGTAACTTAATTTCATCAATTTCGATGAATTTCGTGAAATTAAGTTAGTTTCGATGAACCCGATGAATGTAACTTAATTTCATTAATTTCGCTGAATTTAGTGAAATTAAGTTAGTTTGGATGAACCCGATGAATGTAACTTAATTTCATTAATTTCGCTGAATTTAGTGAAATTAAGTTAGTTTGGATGAACCCGATGAATGTAACTTAATTTCATTAATTTCGCTGAATTTAGTGAAATTAAGTTAGTTTGGATGAACCCGATGAATGTAACTTAATTTCATTAATTTCGCTGAATTTAGTGAAATTAAGTTAGTTTGGATGAACCCGATGAATGTAACTTAATTTCATTAATTTCGCTGAATTTAGTGAAATTAAGTTAGTTTCGATGAACCCGATGAATGTAACTTAATTTCATTAATTTCGCTGAATTTAGTGAAATTAAGTTAGTTTGG
This sequence comes from Thereva nobilitata, assembly GCA_963855945.1. Lineage (NCBI taxonomy): Eukaryota > Metazoa > Arthropoda > Insecta > Diptera > Therevidae > Thereva > Thereva nobilitata. The sequence continues at coordinate 3,580,177 of OY979699.1, forward strand.
ATGAACCCGATGAATGTAACTTAATTTCATCAATTTCGCTGAATTTAGTGAAATTAAGTTAGTTTGGATGAACCCGATGAATGTAACTTAATTTCATTAATTTCGCTGAATTTCGTGAAATTAAGTTAGTTTGGATGAACCCGATGAATGTAACTTAATTTCATTAATTTCGATGAATTTAGTGAAATTAAGTTAGTTTGGATGAACCCGATGAATGTAACTTAATTTCATTAATTTCGATGAATTTAGTGAAATTAAGTTAATTTGGATGAACCCGATGAATGTAACTTAATTTCATTAATTTCGCTGAATTTAGTGAAATTAAGTTAGTTTGGATGAACCCGATGAATGTAACTTAATTTCATTAATTTCGCTGAATTTAGTGAAATTAAGTTAGTTTGGATGAACCCGATGAATGTAACTTAATTTCATTAATTTCGCTGAATTTAGTGAAATTAAGTTAGTTTCGATGAACCCGATGAATGTAACTTAATTTCATCAATTTCGATGAATTTCGTGAAATTAAGTTAGTTTCGATGAACCCGATGAATGTAACTTAATTTCATCAATTTCGATGAATTTAGTGAAATTAAGTTAGTTTCGATGAACCCGATGAATGTAACTTAATTTCATCAATTTCGATGAATTTAGTGAAATTAAGTTAGTTTCGATGAACCCGATGAATGTAACTTAATTTCATCAATTTCGATGAATTTAGTGAAATTAAGTTAGTTTCGATGAACCCGATGAATGTAACTTAATTTCATCAATTTCGATGAATTTCGTGAAATTAAGTTAGTTTCGATGAACCCGATGAATGTAACTTAATTTCATCAATTTCGATGAATTTAGTGAAATTAAGTTAGTTTCGATGAACCCGATGAATGTAACTTAATTTCATTAATTTCGATGAATTTCGTGAAATTAAGTTAGTTTGGATGAACCCGATGAATGTAACTTAATTTCATTAATTTCGCTGAATTTAGTGAAATTAAGTTAGTTTGGATGAACCCGATGAATGTAACTTAATTTCATTAATTTCGCTGAATTTAGTGAAATTAAGTTAGTTTGGATGAACCCGATGAATGTAACTTAATTTCATCAATTTCGATGAATTTAGTGAAATTAAGTTAGTTTGGATGAACCCGATGAATGTAACTTAATTTCATCAATTTCGATGAATTTAGTGAAATTAAGTTAGTTTGGATGAACCCGATGAATGTAACTTAATTTCATCAATTTCGATGAATTTCTTGAAATTAAGTTAGTTTCGATGAACCCGATGAATGTAACTTAATTTCATTAATTTCGCTGAATTTAGTGAAATTAAGTTAGTTTGGATGAACCCGATGAATGTAACTTAATTTCATTAATTTCGCTGAATTTAGTGAAATTAAGTTAGTTTGGATGAACCCGATGAATGTAACTTAATTTCATTAATTTCGCTGAATTTAGTGAAATTAAGTTAGTTTGGATGAACCCGATGAATGTAACTTAATTTCATTAATTTCGCTGAATTTAGTGAAATTAAGTTAGTTTGGATGAACCCGATGAATGTAACTTAATTTCATTAATTTCGCTGAATTTAGTGAAATTAAGTTAGTTTCGATGAACCCGATGAATGTAACTTAATTTCATTAATTTCGCTGAATTTAGTGAAATTAAGTTAGTTTGGATGAACCCGATGAATGTAACTTAATTTCATCAATTTCGCTGAATTTAGTGAAATTAAGTTAGTTTGGATGAACCCGATGAATGTAACTTAATTTCATTAATTTCGCTGAATTTAGTGAAATTAAGTTAGTTTGGATGAACCCGATGAATGTAACTTAATTTCATTAATTTCGCTGAATTTAGTGAAATTAAGTTAGTTTGGATGAACCCGATGAATGTAACTTAATTTCATTAATTTCGCTGAATTTAGTGAAATTACGGTAGTTTGGATGAACCCGATGAATGTAACTTAATTTCATTAATTTCGATGAATTTAGTGAAATTAAGTTAATTTGGATGAACCCGATGAATGTAACTTAATTTCATTAATTTCGCTGAATTTAGTGAAATTAAGTTAGTTTGGATGAACCCGATGAATGTAACTTAATTTCATTAATTTCGATGAATTTAGTGAAATTAAGTTAGTTTCGCTGAACCCGATGAATGTAACTTAATTTCATCAATTTCGATGAATTTCGTGAAATTAAGTTAGTTTCGATGAACCCGATGAATGTAACTTAATTTCATTAATTTCGATGAATTTAGTGATATTAAGTTAATTTGGATGAACCCGATGAATGTAACTTAATTTCATTAATTTCGCTGAATTTAGTGAAATTAAGTTAGTTTGGATGAACCCGATGAATGTAACTTAATTTCATTAATTTCGATGAATTTAGTGAAATTAAGTTAGTTTCGATGAACCCGATGAATGTAACTTAATTTCATCAATTTCGATGAATTTCGTGAAATTAAGTTAGTTTCGATGAACCCGATGAATGTAACTTAATTTCATTAATTTCGATGAATTTAGTGAAATTAAGTTAGTTTCGATGAACCCGATGAATGTAACTTAATTTCATTAATTTCGCTGAATTTCGTGAAATTAAATTAGTTTGGATGAACCCGATGAATGTAACTTAATTTTATTAATTTCGCTGAATTTAGTGAAATTAAGTTAGTTTGGATGAACCCGATGAATGTAACTTAATTTCATCAATTTCGATGAATTTAGTGAAATTAAGTTAATTTGGATGAACCCGATGAATGTAACTTAATTTCATCAATTTCGATGAATTTAGTGAAATTAAGTTAGTTTGGATGAACCCGATGAATGCAACTTAATTTCATCAATTTCGATGAATTTAGTGAAATTAAGTTAGTTTCGATGAACCCGATGAATGTAACTTAATTTCATCAATTTCGATGAATTTAGTGAAATTAAGTTAATTTGGATGAACCCGATGAATGTAACTTAATTTCATCAATTTCGCTGAATTTAGTGAAATTAAGTTAGTTTGGATGAACCCGATGAATGTAACTTAATTTCATTAATTTCGCTGAATTTAGTGAAATTAAGTTAGTTTCGATGAACCCGATGAATGTAACTTAATTTCATTAATTTCGATGAATTTAGTGAAATTAAGTTAATTTGGATGAACCCGATGAATGTAACTTAATTTCATTAATTTCGCTGAATTTAGTGAAATTAAGTTAGTTTGGATGAACCCGATGAATGTAACTTAATTTCATCAATTTCGATGAATTTCGTGAAATTAAGTTAGTTTCGATGAACCCGATGAATGTAACTTAATTTCATCAATTTCGATGAATTTAGTGAAATTAAGTTAGTTTCGATGAACCCGATGAATGTAACTTAATTTCATCAATTTCGATGAATTTCGTGAAATTAAGTTAGTTTCGATGAACCCGATGAATGTAACTTAATTTCATCAATTTCGATGAATTTAGTGAAATTAAGTTAGTTTCGATGAACCCGATGAATGTAACTTAATTTCATTAATTTCGATGAATTTAGTGAAATTAAGTTAGTTTCGATGAACCCGATGAATGTAACTTAATTTCATTAATTTCGCTGAATTTCGTGAAATTAAGTTAGTTTGGATGAACCCGATGAATGTAACTTAATTTCATTAATTTCGCTGAATTTAGTGAAATTAAGTTAGTTTGGATGAACCCGATGAATGTAACTTAATTTCATCAATTTCGATGAATTTAGTGAAATTAAGTTAATTTGGATGAACCCGATGAATGTAACTTAATTTCATCAATTTCGATGAATTTAGTGAAATTAAGTTAGTTTGGATGAACCCGATGAATGTAACTTAATTTCATCAATTTCGATGAATTTAGTGAAATTAAGTTAGTTTCGATGAACCCGATGAATGTAACTTAATTTCATCAATTTCGATGAATTTAGTGAAATTAAGTTAATTTGGATGAACCCGATGAATGTAACTTAATTTCATTAATTTCGATGAATTTCGTGAAATTAAGTTAGTTTGGATGAACCCGATGAATGTAACTTAATTTCATCAATTTCGATGAATTTCGTGAAATTAAGTTAGTTTGGATGAACCCGATGAATGTAACTTAATTTCATTAATTTCGCTGAATTTAGTGAAATTAAGTTAGTTTCGATGAACCCGATGAATGTAACTTAATTTCATTAATTTCGCTGAATTTCGTGAAATTAAGTTAGTTTGGATGAACCCGATGAATGTAACTTAATTTCATTAATTTCGCTGAATTTAGTGAAATTAAGTTAGTTTCGATGAACCCGATGAATGTAACTTAATTTCATTAATTTCGATGAATTTCGTGAAATTAAGTTAGTTTCGATGAACCCGATGAATGTAACTTAATTTCATTAATTTCGATGAATTTAGTGAAATTAAGTTAGTTTCGATGAACCCGATGAATGTAACTTAATTTCATCAATTTCGATGAATTTAGTGAAATTAAGTTAGTTTCGATGAACCCGATGAATGTAACTTAATTTCATCAATTTCGATGAATTTCGTGAAATTAAGTTAGTTTCGATGAACCCGATGAATGTAACTTAATTTCATTAATTTCGATGAATTTCGTGAAATTAAGTTAGTTTGGATGAACCCGATGAATGTAACTTAATTTCATCAATTTCGATGAATTTAGTGAAATTAAGTTAGTTTCGATGAACCCGATGAATGTAACTTAATTTCATCAATTTCGATGAATTTAGTGAAATTAAGTTAGTTTGGATGAACCCGATGAATGTAACTTAATTTCATTAATTTCGCTGAATTTAGTGAAATTAAGTTAGTTTGGATGAACCCGATGAATGTAACTTAATTTCATTAATTTCGATGAATTTAGTGAAATTAAGTTAGTTTCGATGAACCCGATGAATGTAACTTAATTTCATCAATTTCGATGAATTTCGTGAAATTAAGTTAGTTTCGATGAACCCGATGAATGTAACTTAATTTCATTAATTTCGATGAATTTAGTGAAATTAAGTTAGTTTCGATGAACCCGATGAATGTAACTTAATTTCATTAATTTCGCTGAATTTCGTGAAATTAAGTTAGTTTGGATGAACCCGATGAATGTAACTTAATTTCATTAATTTCGCTGAATTTAGTGAAATTAAGTTAGTTTGGATGAACCCGATGAATGTAACTTAATTTCATCAATTTCGATGAATTTAGTGAAATTAAGTTAATTTGGATGAACCCGATGAATGTAACTTAATTTCATCAATTTCGATGAATTTAGTGAAATTAAGTTAGTTTGGATGAACCCGATGAATGTAACTTAATTTCATCAATTTCGATGAATTTCGTGAAATTAAGTTAGTTTGGATGAACCCGATGAATGTAACTTAATTTCATTAATTTCGATGAATTTAGTGAAATTAAGTTAGTTTCGATGAACCCGATGAATGTAACTTAATTTCATCAATTTCGATGAATTTAGTGAAATTAAGTTAGTTTGGATGAACCCGATGAATGTACCTTAATTTCATTAATTTCGCTGAATTTAGTGAAATTAAGTTAGTTTGGATGAACCCGATGAATGTAACTTAATTTCATTAATTTCGCTGAATTTAGTGAAATTAAGTTAATTTCGATGAACCCGATGAATGTAACTTAATTTCATCAATTTCGATGAATTTAGTGAAATTAAGTTAATTTGGATGAACCCGATGAATGTAACTTAATTTCATCAATTTCGATGAATTTAGTGAAATTAAGTTAGTTTCGATGAACCCGATGAATGTAACTTAATTTCATCAATTTCGATGAATTTAGTGAAATTAAGTTAATTTGGATGAACCCGATGAATGTAACTTAATTTCATTAATTTCGATGAATTTCGTGAAATTAAGTTAGTTTCGATGAACCCGATGAATGTAACTTAATTTCATTAATTTCGATGAATTTAGTGAAATTAAGTTAATTTGGATGAACCCGATGAATGTAACTTAATTTCATCAATTTCGATGAATTTAGTGAAATTAAGTTAGTTTGGATGAACCCGATGAATGTAACTTAATTTCATCAATTTCGATGAATTTAGTGAAATTAAGTTAGTTTCGATGAACCCGATGAATGTAACTTAATTTCATCAATTTCGATGAATTTCGTGAAATTAAGTTAGTTTCGATGAACCCGATGAATGTAACTTAATTTCATCAATTTCGATGAATTTAGTGAAATTAAGTTAGTTTCGATGAACCCGATGAATGTAACTTAATTTCATCAATTTCGATGAATTTAGTGAAATTAAGTTAGTTTGGATGAACCCGATGAATGTAACTTAATTTCATTAATTTCGCTGAATTTAGTGAAATTAAGTTAGTTTGGATGAACCCGATGAATGTAACTTAATTTCATTAATTTCGCTGAATTTAGTGAAATTAAGTTAGTTTGGATGAACCCGATGAATGTAACTTAATTTCATTAATTTCGCTGAATTTAGTGAAATTAAGTTAGTTTCGATGAACCCGATGAATGTAACTTAATTTCATCAATTTCGATGAATTTCGTGAAATTAAGTTAATTTGGATGAACCCGATGAATGTAACTTAATTTCATCAATTTCGATGAATTTAGTGAAATTAAGTTAGTTTCGATGAACCCGATGAATGTAACTTAATTTCATCAATTTCGATGAATTTAGTGAAATTAAGTTAATTTGGATGAACCCGATGAATGTAACTTAATTTCATTAATTTCGCTGAATTTAGTGAAATTAAGTTAGTTTGGATGAACCCGATGAATGTAACTTAATTTCATTAATTTCGCTGAATTTAGTGAAATTAAGTTAGTTTGGATGAACCCGATGAATGTAACTTAATTTCATTAATTTCGCTGAATTTAGTGAAATTAAGTTAGTTTCGATGAACCCGATGAATGTAACTTAATTTCATCAATTTCGATGAATTTAGTGAAATTAAGTTAATTTGGATGAACCCGATGAATGTAACTTAATTTCATCAATTTCGATGAATTTAGTGAAATTAAGTTAGTTTCGATGAACCCGATGAATGTAACTTAATTTCATCAATTTCGATGAATTTAGTGAAATTAAGTTAATTTGGATGAACCCGATGAATGTAACTTAATTTCATTAATTTCGCTGAATTTAGTGAAATTAAGTTAGTTTGGATGAACCCGATGAATGTAACTTAATTTCATTAATTTCGCTGAATTTAGTGAAATTAAGTTAGTTTGGATGAACCCGATGAATGTAACTTAATTTCATTAATTTCGATGAATTTAGTGAAATTAAGTTAGTTTGGATGAACCCGATGAATGTAACTTAATTTCATTCATTTCGCTGAATTTAGTGAAATTAAGTTAGTTTGGATGAACCCGATGAATGTAACTTAATTTCATCAATTTCGATGAATTTCGTGAAATTAAGTTAGTTTGGATGAACCCGATGAATGTAACTTAATTTCATTAATTTCGATGAATTTAGTGAAATTAAGTTAATTTGGATGAACCCGATGAATGTAACTTAATTTCATCAATTTCGATGAATTTAGTGAAATTAAGTTAGTTTCGATGAACCCGATGAATGTAACTTAATTTCATCAATTTCGATGAATTTCGTGAAATTAAGTTAGTTTGGATGAACCCGATGAATGTAACTTAATTTCATCAATTTCGATGAATTTCGTGAAATTAAGTTAATTTGGATGAACCCGATGAATGTAACTTAATTTCATCAATTTCGATGAATTTCGTGAAATTAAGTTAGTTTCGATGAACCCGATGAATGTAACTTAATTTCATTAATTTCGCTGAATTTAGTGAAATTAAGTTAGTTTGGATGAACCCGATGAATGTAACTTAATTTCATCAATTTCGATGAATTTAGTGAAATTAAGTTAGTTTGGATGAACCCGATGAATGTAACTTAATTTCATCAATTTCGATGAATTTCGTGAAATTAAGTTAGTTTCGATGAACCCGATGAATGTAACTTAATTTCATTAATTTCGCTGAATTTAGTGAAATTAAGTTAGTTTGGATGAACCCGATGAATGTAACTTAATTTCATCAATTTCGATGAATTTAGTGAAATTAAGTTAGTTTGGATGAACCCGATGAATGTAACTTAATTTCATCAATTTCGATGAATTTCGTGAAATTAAGTTAGTTTCGATGAACCCGATGAATGTAACTTAATTTCATCAATTTCGCTGAATTTAGTGAAATTAAGTTAGTTTGGATGAACCCGATGAATGTAACTTAATTTCATTAATTTCGATGAATTTCGTGAAATTAAGTTAGTTTGGATGAACCCGATGAATGTAACTTAATTTCATCAATTTCGATGAATTTCGTGAAATTAAGTTAATTTGGATGAACCCGATGAATGTAACTTAATTTCATTAATTTCGCTGAATTTAGTGAAATTAAGTTAGTTTGGATGAACCCGATGAATGTAACTTAATTTCATTAATTTCGATGAATTTCGTGAAATTAAGTTAGTTTGGATGAACCCGATGAATGTAACTTAATTTCATCAATTTCGATGAATTTCGTGAAATTAAGTTAGTTTGGATGAACCCGATGAATGTAACTTAATTTCATTAATTTCGCTGAATTTAGTGAAATTAAGTTAGTTTGGATGAACCCGATGAATGTAACTTAATTTCATTAATTTCGCTGAATTTAGTGAAATTAAGTTAGTTTGGATGAACCCGATGAATGTAACTTAATTTCATTAATTTCGCTGAATTTAGTGAAATTAAGTTAGTTTCGATGAACCCGATGAATGTAACTTAATTTCATCAATTTCGATGAATTTAGTGAAATTAAGTTAATTTGGATGAACCCGATGAATGTAACTTAATTTCATTAATTTCGATGAATTTCGTGAAATTAAGTTAGTTTCGATGAACCCGATGAATGTAACTTAATTTCATTAATTTCGATGAATTTAGTGAAATTAAGTTAGTTTCGATGAACCCGATGAATGTAACTTAATTTCATCAATTTCGATGAATTTCGTGAAATTAAGTTAGTTTGGATGAACCCGATGAATGTAACTTAATTTCATTAATTTCGATGAATTTAGTGAAATTAAGTTAGTTTCGATGAACCCGATGAATGTAACTTAATTTCATCAATTTCGATGAATTTAGTGAAATTAAGTTAGTTTCGATGAACCCGATGAATGTAACTTAATTTCATCAATTTCGATGAATTTAGTGAAATTAAGTTAATTTGGATGAACCCGATGAATGTAACTTAATTTCATCAATTTCGATGAATTTAGTGAAATTAAGTTAGTTTGGATGAACCCGATGAATGTAACTTAATTTCATCAATTTCGATGAATTTCGTGAAATTAAGTTAGTTTCGATGAACCCGATGAATGTAACTTAATTTCATCAATTTCGATGAATTTAGTGAAATTAAGTTAGTTTCGATGAACCCGATGAATGTAACTTAATTTCATCAATTTCGATGAATTTAGTGAAATTAAGTTAGTTTGGATGAACCCGATGAATGTAACTTAATTTCATTAATTTCGCTGAATTTAGTGAAATTAAGTTAGTTTGGATGAACCCGATGAATGTAACTTAATTTCATTAATTTCGCTGAATTTAGTGAAATTAAGTTAGTTTGGATGAACCCGATGAATGTAACTTAATTTCATTAATTTCGCTGAATTTAGTGAAATTAAGTTAGTTTCGATGAACCCGATGAATGTAACTTAATTTCATCAATTTCGATGAATTTCGTGAAATTAAGTTAGTTTGGATGAACCCGATGAATGTAACTTAATTTCATTAATTTCGATGAATTTAGTGAAATTAAGTTAGTTTCGATGAACCCGATGAATGTAACTTAATTTCATCAATTTCGATGAATTTAGTGAAATTAAGTTAGTTTGGATGAACCCGATGAATGTAACTTAATTTCATCAATTTCGATGAATTTAGTGAAATTAAGTTAATTTGGATGAACCCGATGAATGTAACTTAATTTCATCAATTTCGATGAATTTATTGAAATTAAGTTAGTTTCGATGAACCCGATGAATGTAACTTAATTTCATCAATTTCGATGAATTTAGTGAAATTAAGTTAGTTTGGATGAACCCGATGAATGTAACTTAATTTCATCAATTTCGATGAATTTAGTGAAATTAAGTTAATTTGGATGAACCCGATGAATGTAACTTAATTTCATCAATTTCGATGAATTTAGTGAAATTAAGTTAGTTTCGATGAACCCGATGAATGTAACTTAATTTCATCAATTTCGATGAATTTCGTGAAATTAAGTTAGTTTGGATGAACCCGATGAATGTAACTTAATTTCATCAATTTCGATGAATTTCGTGAAATTAAGTTAATTTGGATGAACCTGATGAATGTAACTTAATTTCATCAATTTCGATGAATTTCGTGAAATTAAGTTAGTTTCGATGAACCCGATGAATGTAACTTAATTTCATTAATTTCGCTGAATTTAGTGAAATTAAGTTAGTTTGGATGAACCCGATGAATGTAACTTAATTTCATCAATTTCGATGAATTTAGTGAAATTAAGTTAGTTTGGATGAACCCGATGAATGTAACTTAATTTCATCAATTTCGATGAATTTCGTGAAATTAAGTTAGTTTCCATGAACCCGATGAATGTAACTTAATTTCATCAATTTCGCTGAATTTAGTGAAATTAAGTTAGTTTGGATGAACCCGATGAATGTAACTTAATTTCATTAATTTCGATGAATTTCGTGAAATTAAGTTAGTTTGGATGAACCCGATGAATGTAACTTAATTTCATCAATTTCGATGAATTTCGTGAAATTAAGTTAATTTGGATGAACCCGATGAATGTAACTTAATTTCGCTGAATTTAGTGAAATTAAGTTAGTCTGGATGAACCCGATGAATGTAACTTAATTTCATTAATTTCGATGAATTTCGTGAAATTAAGTTAGTTTGGATGAACCCGATGAATGTAACTTAATTTCATCAATTTCGATGAATTTCGTGAAATTAAGTTAGTTTGGATGAACCCGATGAATGTAACTTAATTTCATTAATTTCGCTGAATTTAGTGAAATTAAGTTAGTTTGGATGAACCCGATGAATGTAACTTAATTTCATTAATTTCGCTGAATTTAGTGAAATTAAGTTAGTTTCGATGAACCCGATGAATGTAACTTAATTTCATTAATTTCGCTGAATTTCGTGAAATTAAGTTAGTTTGGATGAACCCGATGAATGTAACTTAATTTCATCAATTTCGATGAATTTAGTGAAATTAAGTTAGTTTGGATGAACCCGATGAATGTAACTTAATTTCATTAATTTCGCTGAATTTAGTGAAATTAAGTTAATTTGGATGAACCCGATGAATGTAACTTAATTTCATCAATTTCGATGAATTTAGTGAAATTAAGTTAATTTGGATGAACCCGATGAATGTAACTTAATTTCATTAATTTCGATGAATTTCGTGAAATTAAGTTAGTTTCGATGAACCCGATGAATGTAACTTAATTTCATTAATTTCGATGAATTTAGTGAAATTAAGTTAGTTTGGATGAACCCGATGAATGTAACTTAATTTCATTAATTTCGCTGAATTTAGTGAAATTAAGTTAGTTTGGATGAACCCGATGAATGTAACTTAATTTCATTAATTTCGATGAATTTAGTGAAATTAAGTTAGTTTCGATGAACCCGATGAATGTAACTTAATTTCATCAATTTCGATGAATTTCGTGAAATTAAGTTAGTTTGGATGAACCCGATGAATGTAACTTAATTTCATTAATTTCGCTGAATTTAGTGAAATTAAGTTAGTTTGGATGAACCCGATGAATGTAACTTAATTTCATTAATTTCGCTGAATTTAGTGAAATTAAGTTAGTTTCGATGAACCCGATGAATGTAACTTAATTTCATCAATTTCGATGAATTTAGTGAAATTAAGTTAATTTGGATGAACCCGATGAATGTAACTTAATTTCATCAATTTCGATGAATTTAGTGAAATTAAGTTAGTTTCGATGAACCCGATGAATGTAACTTAATTTCATTAATTTCGATGAATTTCGTGAAATTAAGTTAGTTTGGATGAACCCGATGAATGTAACTTAATTTCATCAATTTCGATGAATTTCGTGAAATTAAGTTAGTTTCGATGAACCCGATGAATGTAACTTAATTTCATTAATTTCGCTGAATTTAGTGAAATTAAGTTAGTTTGGATGAACCCGATGAATGTAACTTAATTTCATCAATTTCGATGAATTTAGTGAAATTAAGTTAGTTTGGATGAACCCGATGAATGTAACTTAATTTCATCAATTTCGATGAATTTAGTGAAATTAAGTTAATTTGGATGAACCCGATGAATGTAACTTAATTTCATTAATTTCGATGAATTTCGTGAAATTAAGTTAGTTTGGATGAACCCGATGAATGTAACTTAATTTCATCAATTTCGATGAATTTCGTGAAATTAAGTTAGTTTGGATGAACCCGATGAATGTAACTTAATTTCATTAATTTCGCTGAATTTAGTGAAATTAAGTTAGTTTGGATGAACCCGATGAATGTAACTTAATTTCATTAATTTCGCTGAATTTAGTGAAATTAAGTTAGTTTGGATGAACCCGATGAATGTAACTTAATTTCATTAATTTCGCTGAATTTAGTGAAATTAAGTTAGTTTCGATGAACCCGATGAATGTAACTTAATTTCATCAATTTCGATGAATTTAGTGAAATTAAGTTAATTTGGATGAACCCGATGAATGTAACTTAATTTCATTAATTTCGATGAATTTCGTGAAATTAAGTTAGTTTCGATGAACCCGATGAATGTAACTTAATTTCATTAATTTCGATGAATTTAGTGAAATTAAGTTAGTTTCGATGAACCCGATGAATGTAACTTAATTTCATCAATTTCGATGAATTTCGTGAAATTAAGTTAGTTTGGATGAACCCGATGAATGTAACTTAATTTCATTAATTTCGATGAATTTAGTGAAATTAAGTTAGTTTCGATGAACCCGATGAATGTAACTTAATTTCATCAATTTCGATGAATTTAGTGAAATTAAGTTAGTTTCGATGAACCCGATGAATGTAACTTAATTTCATCAATTTCGATGAATTTAGTGAAATTAAGTTAATTTGGATGAACCCGATGAATGTAACTTAATTTCATCAATTTCGATGAATTTAGTGAAATTAAGTTAGTTTGGATGAACCCGATGAATGTAACTTAATTTCATCAATTTCGATGAATTTCGTGAAATTAAGTTAGTTTCGATGAACCCGATGAATGTAACTTAATTTCATCAATTTCGATGAATTTAGTGAAATTAAGTTAGTTTCGATGAACCCGATGAATGTAACTTAATTTCATCAATTTCGATGAATTTAGTGAAATTAAGTTAGTTTGGATGAACCCGATGAATGTAACTTAATTTCATTAATTTCGCTGAATTTAGTGAAATTAAGTTAGTTTGGATGAACCCGATGAATGTAACTTAATTTCATTAATTTCGCTGAATTTAGTGAAATTAAGTTAGTTTGGATGAACCCGATGAATGTAACTTAATTTCATTAATTTCGCTGAATTTAGTGAAATTAAGTTAGTTTCGATGAACCCGATGAATGTAACTTAATTTCATCAATTTCGATGAATTTCGTGAAATTAAGTTAGTTTGGATGAACCCGATGAATGTAACTTAATTTCATTAATTTCGATGAATTTAGTGAAATTAAGTTAGTTTCGATGAACCCGATGAATGTAACTTAATTTCATCAATTTCGATGAATTTAGTGAAATTAAGTTAGTTTGGATGAACCCGATGAATGTAACTTAATTTCATCAATTTCGATGAATTTAGTGAAATTAAGTTAATTTGGATGAACCCGATGAATGTAACTTAATTTCATCAATTTCGATGAATTTAGTGAAATTAAGTTAGTTTCGATGAACCCGATGAATGTAACTTAATTTCATCAATTTCGATGAATTTCGTGAAATTAAGTTAGTTTGGATGAACCCGATGAATGTAACTTAATTTCATCAATTTCGATGAATTTCGTGAAATTAAGTTAGTTTGGATGAACCCGATGAATGTAACTTAATTTCATCAATTTCGATGAATTTCGTGAAATTAAGTTAGTTTCGATGAACCCGATGAATGTAACTTAATTTCATTAATTTCGCTGAATTTAGTGAAATTAAGTTAGTTTGGATGAACCCGATGAATGTAACTTAATTTCATTAATTTCGATGAATTTAGTGAAATTAAGTTAGTTTGGATGAACCCGATGAATGTAACTTAATTTCATTAATTTCGCTGAATTTAGTGAAATTAAGTTAGTTTGGATGAACCCGATGAATGTAACTTAATTTCATTAATTTCGCTGAATTTAGTGAAATTAAGTTAGTTTGGATGAACCCGATGAATGTAACTTAATTTCATCAATTTCGCTGAATTTAGTGAAATTAAGTTAGTTTGGATGAACCCGATGAATGTAACTTAATTTCATTAATTTCGCTGAATTTCGTGAAATTAAGTTAGTTTCGATGAACCCGATGAATGTAACTTAATTTCATTAATTTCGATGAATTTAGTGAAATTAAGTTAGTTTGGATGAACCCGATGAATGTAACTTAATTTCATCAATTTCGATGAATTTCGTGAAATTAAGTTAGTTTCGATGAACCCGATGAATGTAACTTAATTTCATTAATTTCGCTGAATTTAGTGAAATTAAGTTAGTTTGGATGAACCCGATGAATGTAACTTAATTTCATTAATTTCGCTGAATTTAGTGAAATTAAGTTAGTTTGGATGAACCCGATGAATGTAACTTAATTTCATCAATTTCGATGAATTTAGTGAAATTAAGTTAGATTGGATGAACCCGATGAATGTAACTTAATTTCATCAATTTCGATGAATTTCATGAAATTAAGTTAGTTTCGATGAACCCGATGAATGTAACTTAATTTCATCAATTTCGCTGAATTTAGTGAAATTAAGTTAGTTTGGATGAACCCGATGAATGTAAC
Source organism: Thereva nobilitata (assembly GCA_963855945.1). Classification (NCBI taxonomy): domain Eukaryota; kingdom Metazoa; phylum Arthropoda; class Insecta; order Diptera; family Therevidae; genus Thereva; species Thereva nobilitata. The sequence goes on from OY979699.1 coordinate 3,595,263, forward strand.
TTAATTTCATTAATTGCGATGAATTTCGTGAAATTAAGTTAGTTTGGATGAACCCGATGAATGTAACTTAATTTCATCAATTTCGATGAATTTCGTGAAATTAAGTTAATTTGGATGAACCCGATGAATGTAACTTAATTTCATTAATTTCGCTGAATTTAGTGAAATTAAGTTAGTTTGGATGAACCCGATGAATGTAACTTAATTTCATTAATTTCGCTGAATTTAGTGAAATTAAGTTAATTTGGATGAACCCGATGAATGTAACTTAATTTCATCAATTTCGATGAATTTCGTGAAATTAAGTTAATTTGGATGAACCCGATGAATGTAACTTAATTTCATTAATTTCGCTGAATTTCGTGAAATTAAGTTAGTTTCGATGAACCCGATGAATGTAACTTAATTTCATTAATTTCGATGAATTTAGTGAAATTAAGTTAGTTTGGATGAACCCGATGAATGTAACTTAATTTCATCAATTTCGATGAATTTCGTGAAATTAAGTTAGTTTGGATGAACCCGATGAATGTAACTTAATTTCATTAATTTCGCTGAATTTAGTGAAATTAAGTTAGTTTGGATGAACCCGATGAATGTAACTTAATTTCATCAATTTCGCTGAATTTAGTGAAATTAAGTTAGTTTGGATGAACCCGATGAATGTAACTTAATTTCATTAATTTCGCTGAATTTCGTGAAATTAAGTTAGTTTCGATGAACCCGATGAATGTAACTTAATTTCATTAATTTCGATGAATTTAGTGAAATTAAGTTAGTTTGGATGAACCCGATGAATGTAACTTAATTTCATCAATTTCGAAGAATTTCGTGAAATTAAGTTAGTTTCGATGAACCCGATGAATGTAACTTAATTTCATTAATTTCGCTGAATTTAGTGAAATTAAGTTAGTTTGGATGAACCCGATGAATGTAACTTAATTTCATTAATTTCGATGAATTTAGTGAAATTAAGTTAGTTTGGATGAACCCGATGAATGTAACTTAATTTCATTAATTTCGCTGAATTTAGTGAAATTAAGTTAGTTTGGATGACCCCGATGAATGTAACTTAATTTCATTAATTTCGCTGAATTTAGTGAAATTAAGTTAGTTTGGATGAACCCGATGAATGTAACTTAATTTCATCAATTTCGCTGAATTTAGTGAAATTAAGTTAGTTTGGATGAACCCGATGAATGTAACTTAATTTCATTAATTTCGCTGAATTTCGTGAAATTAAGTTAGTTTCGATGAACCCGATGAATGTAACTTAATTTCATTAATTTCGATGAATTTAGTGAAATTAAGTTAGTTTGGATGAACCCGATGAATGTAACTTAATTTCATCAATTTCGCTGAATTTAGTGAAATTAAGTTAGTTTGGATGAACCCGATGAATGTAACTTAATTTCATTAATTTCGCTGAATTTAGTGAAATTAAGTTAGTTTCGATGAACCCGATGAATGTAACTTAATTTCATTAATTTCGCTGAATTTCGTGAAATTAAGTTAGTTTGGATGAACCCGATGAATGTAACTTAATTTCATTAATTTCGCTGAATTTAGTGAAATTAAGTTAGTTTGGATGAACCCGATGAATGTAACTTAATTTCATTAATTTCGCTGAATTTAGTGAAATTAAGTTAGTTTGGATGAACCCGATGAATGTAACTTAATTTCATTAATTTCGCTGAATTTCGTGAAATTAAGTTAGTTTCGATGAACCCGATGAATGAAACTTAATTTCATTAATTTCGATGAATTTAGTGAAATTAAGTTAGTTTGGATGAACCCGATGAATGTAACTTAATTTCATCAATTTCGCTGAATTTAGTGAAATTAAGTTAGTTTGGATGAACCCGATGAATGTAACTTAATTTCATTAATTTCGCTGAATTTCGTGAAATTAAGTTAGTTTCGATGAACCCGATGAATGTAACTTAATTTCATTAATTTCGATGAATTTAGTGAAATTAAGTTAGTTTGGATGAACCCGATGAATGTAACTTAATTTCATCAATTTCGCTGAATTTAGTGAAATTAAGTTAGTTTGGATGAACCCGATGAATGTAACTTAATTTCATTAATTTCGCTGAATTTAGTGAAATTAAGTTAGTTTCGATGAACCCGATGAATGTAACTTAATTTCATTAATTTCGCTGAATTTCGTGAAATTAAGTTAGTTTGGATGAACCCGATGAATGTAACTTAATTTCATTAATTTCGCTGAATTTAGTGAAATTAAGTTAGTTTGGATGAACCCGATGAATGTAACTTAATTTCATTAATTTCGCTGAATTTAGTGAAATTAAGTTAGTTTGGATGAACCCGATGAATGTAACTTAATTTCATCAATTTCGCTGAATTTAGTGAAATTAAGTTAGTTTGGATGAACCCGATGAATGTAACTTAATTTCATTAATTTCGCTGAATTTAGTGAAATTAAGTTAGTTTCGATGAACCCGATGAATGTAACTTAATTTCATCAATTTCGCTGAATTTAGTGAAATTAAGTTAGTTTGGATGAACCCGATGAATGTAACTTAATTTCATTAATTTCGCTGAATTTCGTGAAATTAAGTTAGTTTCGATGAACCCGATGAATGTAACTTAATTTCATTAATTTCGATGAATTTAGTGAAATTAAGTTAGTTTGGATGAACCCGATGAATGTAACTTAATTTCATTAATTTCGCTGAATTTAGTGAAATTAAGTTAGTTTGGATGAACCCGATGAATGTAACTTAATTTCATTAATTTCGCTGAATTTAGTGAAATTAAGTTAGTTTGGATGAACCCGATGAATGTAACTTAATTTCATCAATTTCGCTGAATTTAGTGAAATTAAGTTAGTTTGGATGAACCCGATGAATGTAACTTAATTTCATTAATTTCGCTGAATTTCGTGAAATTAAGTTAGTTTCGATGAACCCGATGAATGTAACTTAATTTCATTAATTTCGATGAAAATAGTGAAATTAAGTTAGTTTGGATGAACCCGATGAATGTAACTTAATTTCATCAATTTCGCTGAATTTAGTGAAATTAAGTTAGTTTGGATGAACCCGATGAATGTAACTTAATTTCATTAATTTCGCTGAATTTAGTGAAATTAAGTTAGTTTCGATGAACCCGATGAATGTAACTTAATTTCATCAATTTCGATGAATTTCGTGAAATTAAGTTAGTTTCGATGAACCCGATGAATGTAACTTAATTTCATCAATTTCGATGAATTTAGTGAAATTAAGTTAATTTGGATGAACCCGATGAATGTAACTTAATTTCATCAATTTCGATGAATTTAGTGAAATTAAGTTAGTTTGGATGAACCCGATGAATGTAACTTAATTTCATTAATTTCGCTGAATTTCGTGAAATTAAGTTAGTTTCGATGAACCCGATGAATGTAACTTAATTTCATTAATTTCGCTGAATTTAGTGAAATTAAGTTAGTTTGGATGAACCCGATGAATGTAACTTAATTTCATCAATTTCGCTGAATTTAGTGAAATTAAGTTAGTTTGGATGAACCCGATGAATGTAACTTAATTTCATTAATTTCGCTGAATTTAGTGAAATTAAGTTAGTTTCGATGAACCCGATGAATGTAACTTAATTTCATCAATTTCGCTGAATTTAGTGAAATTAAGTTAGTTTGGATGAACCCGATGAATGTAACTTAATTTCATTAATTTCGCTGAATTTCGTGAAATTAAGTTAGTTTCGATGAACCCGATGAATGTAACTTAATTTCATTAATTTCGATGAATTTAGTGAAATTAAGTTAGTTTGGATGAACCCGATGAATGTAACTTAATTTCATTAATTTCGCTGAATTTAGTGAAATTAAGTTAGTTTGGATGAACCCGATGAATGTAACTTAATTTCATTAATTTCGCTGAATTTAGTGAAATTAAGTTAGTTTGGATGAACCCGATGAATGTAACTTAATTTCATCAATTTCGCTGAATTTAGTGAAATTAAGTTAGTTTGGATGAACCCGATGAATGTAACTTAATTTCATTAATTTCGCTGAATTTCGTGAAATTAAGTTAGTTTCGATGAACCCGATGAATGTAACTTAATTTCATTAATTTCGATGAATTTAGTGAAATTAAGTTAGTTTGGATGAACCCGATGAATGTAACTTAATTTCATCAATTTCGCTGAATTTAGTGAAATTAAGTTAGTTTGGATGAACCCGATGAATGTAACTTAATTTCATTAATTTCGCTGAATTTAGTGAAATTAAGTTAGTTTCGATGAACCCGATGAATGTAACTTAATTTCATCAATTTCGCTGAATTTAGTGAAATTAAGTTAGTTTGGATGAACCCGATGAATGTAACTTAATTTCATTAATTTCGCTGAATTTCGTGAAATTAAGTTAGTTTCGATGAACCCGATGAATGTAACTTAATTTCATTAATTTCGATGAATTTAGTGAAATTAAGTTAGTTTCGATGAACCCGATGAATGTAACTTAATTTCATTAATTTCGCTGAATTTCGTGAAATTAAGTTAGTTTGGATGAACCCGATGAATGTAACTTAATTTCATTAATTTCGCTGAATTTCGTGAAATTAAGTTAGTTTCGATGAACCCGATGAATGTAACTTAATTTCATTAATTTCGCTGAATTTAGTGAAATTAAGTTAGTTTGGATGAACCCGATGAATGTAACTTAATTTCATCAATTTCGCTGAATTTAGTGAAATTAAGTTAGTTTGGATGAACCCGATGAATGTAACTTAATTTCATTAATTTCGCTGAATTTAGTGAAATTAAGTTAGTTTCGATGAACCCGATGAATGTAACTTAATTTCATCAATTTCGCTGAATTTAGTGAAATTAAGTTAGTTTGGATGAACCCGATGAATGTAACTTAATTTCATTAATTTCGCTGAATTTAGTGAAATTAAGTTAGTTTCGATGAACCCGATGAATGTAACTTAATTTCATCAATTTCGATGAATTTCGTGAAATTAAGTTAGTTTCGATGAACCCGATGAATGTAACTTAATTTCATCAATTTCGATGAATTTAGTGAAATTAAGTTAATTTGGATGAACCCGATGAATGTAACTTAATTTCATCAATTTCGATGAATTTAGTGAAATTAAGTTAGTTTGGATGAACCCGATGAATGTAACTTAATTTCATTAATTTCGCTGAATTTCGTGAAATTAAGTTAGTTTCGATGAACCCGATGAATGTAACTTAATTTCATTAATTTCGCTGAATTTAGTGAAATTAAGTTAGTTTGGATGAACCCGATGAATGTAACTTAATTTCATCAATTTCGCTGAATTTAGTGAAATTAAGTTAGTTTGGATGAACCCGATGAATGTAACTTAATTTCATTAATTTCGCTGAATTTAGTGAAATTAAGTTAGTTTCGATGAACCCGATGAATGTAACTTAATTTCATCAATTTCGCTGAATTTAGTGAAATTAAGTTAGTTTGGATGAACCCGATGAATGTAACTTAATTTCATTAATTTCGCTGAATTTCGTGAAATTAAGTTAGTTTCGATGAACCCGATGAATGTAACTTAATTTCATTAATTTCGATGAATTTAGTGAAATTAAGTTAGTTTGGATGAACCCGATGAATGTAACTTAATTTCATTAATTTCGCTGAATTTAGTGAAATTAAGTTAGTTTGGATGAACCCGATGAATGTAACTTAATTTCATTAATTTCGCTGAATTTAGTGAAATTAAGTTAGTTTGGATGAACCCGATGAATGTAACTTAATTTCATCAATTTCGCTGAATTTAGTGAAATTAAGTTAGTTTGGATGAACCCGATGAATGTAACTTAATTTCATTAATTTCGCTGAATTTCGTGAAATTAAGTTAGTTTCGATGAACCCGATGAATGTAACTTAATTTCATTAATTTCGATGAATTTAGTGAAATTAAGTTAGTTTGGATGAACCCGATGAATGTAACTTAATTTCATCAATTTCGCTGAATTTAGTGAAATTAAGTTAGTTTGGATGAACCCGATGAATGTAACTTAATTTCATTAATTTCGCTGAATTTAGTGAAATTAAGTTAGTTTCGATGAACCCGATGAATGTAACTTAATTTCATCAATTTCGCTGAATTTAGTGAAATTAAGTTAGTTTGGATGAACCCGATGAATGTAACTTAATTTCATTAATTTCGCTGAATTTCGTGAAATTAAGTTAGTTTCGATGAACCCGATGAATGTAACTTAATTTCATTAATTTCGATGAATTTAGTGAAATTAAGTTAGTTTCGATGAACCCGATGAATGTAACTTAATTTCATTAATTTCGCTGAATTTCGTGAAATTAAGTTAGTTTGGATGAACCCGATGAATGTAACTTAATTTCATTAATTTCGCTGAATTTCGTGAAATTAAGTTAGTTTCGATGAACCCGATGAATGTAACTTAATTTCATTAATTTCGCTGAATTTAGTGAAATTAAGTTAGTTTGGATGAACCCGATGAATGTAACTTAATTTCATCAATTTCGCTGAATTTAGTGAAATTAAGTTAGTTTGGATGAACCCGATGAATGTAACTTAATTTCATTAATTTCGCTGAATTTAGTGAAATTAAGTTAGTTTCGATGAACCCGATGAATGTAACTTAATTTCATCAATTTCGCTGAATTTAGTGAAATTAAGTTAGTTTGGATGAACCCGATGAATGTAACTTAATTTCATTAATTTCGATGAATTTCGTGAAATTAAGTTAGTTTCGATGAACCCGATGAATGTAACTTAATTTCATTAATTTCGCTGAATTTAGTGAAATTAAGTTAGTTTCGATGAACCCGATGAATGTAACTTAATTTCATTAATTTCGATGAATTTAGTGAAATTAAGTTAGTTTGGATGAACCCGATGAATGTAACTTAATTTCATCAATTTCGCTGAATTTAGTGAAATTAAGTTAGTTTGGATGAACCCGATGAATGTAACTTAATTTCATTAATTTCGCTGAATTTAGTGAAATTAAGTTAGTTTCGATGAACCCGATGAATGTAACTTAATTTCATTAATTTCGCTGAATTTCGTGAAATTAAGTTAGTTTGGATGAACCCGATGAATGTAACTTAATTTCATTAATTTCGCTGAATTTAGTGAAATTAAGTTAGTTTGGATGAACCCGATGAATGTAACTTAATTTCATTAATTTCGCTGAATTTAGTGAAATTAAGTTAGTTTGGATGAACCCGATGAATGTAACTTAATTTCATCAATTTCGCTGAATTTAGTGAAATTAAGTTAGTTTGGATGAACCCGATGAATGTAACTTAATTTCATTAATTTCGCTGAATTTAGTGAAATTAAGTTAGTTTCGATGAACCCGATGAATGTAACTTAATTTCATCAATTTCGCTGAATTTAGTGAAATTAAGTTAGTTTGGATGAACCCGATGAATGTAACTTAATTTCATTAATTTCGCTGAATTTCGTGAAATTAAGTTAGTTTCGATGAACCCGATGAATGTAACTTAATTTCATTAATTTCGATGAATTTAGTGAAATTAAGTTAGTTTGGATGAACCCGATGAATGTAACTTAATTTCATTAATTTCGCTGAATTTAGTGAAATTAAGTTAGTTTGGATGAACCCGATGAATGTAACTTAATTTCATTAATTTCGCTGAATTTAGTGAAATTAAGTTAGTTTGGATGAACCCGATGAATGTAACTTAATTTCATCAATTTCGCTGAATTTAGTGAAATTAAGTTAGTTTGGATGAACCCGATGAATGTAACTTAATTTCATTAATTTCGCTGAATTTCGTGAAATTAAGTTAGTTTCGATGAACCCGATGAATGTAACTTAATTTCATCAATTTCGCTGAATTTAGTGAAATTAAGTTAGTTTGGATGAACCCGATGAATGTAACTTAATTTCATTAATTTCGCTGAATTTAGTGAAATTAAGTTAGTTTCGATGAACCCGATGAATGTAACTTAATTTCATCAATTTCGCTGAATTTAGTGAAATTAAGTTAGTTTGGATGAACCCGATGAATGTAACTTAATTTCATTAATTTCGCTGAATTTCGTGAAATTAAGTTAGTTTCGATGAACCCGATGAATGTAACTTAATTTCATTAATTTCGATGAATTTAGTGAAATTAAGTTAGTTTGGATGAACCCGATGAATGTAACTTAATTTCATTAATTTCGCTGAATTTAGTGAAATTAAGTTAGTTTGGATGAACCCGATGAATGTAACTTAATTTCATTAATTTCGCTGAATTTAGTGAAATTAAGTTAGTTTGGATGAACCCGATGAATGTAACTTAATTTCATCAATTTCGCTGAATTTAGTGAAATTAAGTTAGTTTGGATGAACCCGATGAATGTAACTTAATTTCATTAATTTCGCTGAATTTCGTGAAATTAAGTTAGTTTAGATGAACCCGATGAATGTAACTTAATTTCATTAATTTCGATGAATTTAGTGAAATTAAGTTAGTTTGGATGAACCCGATGAATGTAACTTAATTTCATCAATTTCGCTGAATTTAGTGAAATTAAGTTAGTTTGGATGAACCCGATGAATGTAACTTAATTTCATTAATTTCGCTGAATTTAGTGAAATTAAGTTAGTTTCGATGAACCCGATGAATGTCACTTAATTTCATTAATTTCGCTGAATTTCGTGAAATTAAGTTAGTTTCGATGAACCCGATGAATGTAACTTAATTTCATTAATTTCGATGAATTTAGTGAAATTAAGTTAGTTTGGATGAACCCGATGAATGTAACTTAATTTCATTAATTTCGCTGAATTTAGTGAAATTAAGTTAGTTTGGATGAACCCGATGAATGTAACTTAATTTCATTAATTTCGCTGAATTTAGTGAAATTAAGTTAGTTTGGATGAACCCGATGAATGTAACTTAATTTCATCAATTTCGCTGAATTTAGTGAAATTAAGTTAGTTTGGATGAACCCGATGAATGTAACTTAATTTCATTAATTTCGCTGAATTTCGTGAAATTAAGTTAGTTTCGATGAACCCGATGAATGTAACTTAATTTCATTAATTTCGATGAATTTAGTGAAATTAAGTTAGTTTGGATGAACCCGATGAATGTAACTTAATTTCATCAATTTCGCTGAATTTAGTGAAATTAAGTTAGTTTGGATGAACCCGATGAATGTAACTTAATTTCATTAATTTCGCTGAATTTAGTGAAATTAAGTTAGTTTCGATGAACCCGATGAATGTAACTTAATTTCATCAATTTCGCTGAATTTAGTGAAATTAAGTTAGTTTGGATGAACCCGATGAATGTAACTTAATTTCATTAATTTCGCTGAATTTCGTGAAATTAAGTTAGTTTCGATGAACCCGATGAATGTAACTTAATTTCATTAATTTCGATGAATTTAGTGAAATTAAGTTAGTTTGGATGAACCCGATGAATGTAACTTAATTTCATTAATTTCGCTGAATTTCGTGAAATTAAGTTAGTTTGGATGAACCCGATGAATGTAACTTAATTTCATTAATTTCGCTGAATTTCGTGAAATTAAGTTAGTTTCGATGAACCCGATGAATGTAACTTAATTTCATTAATTTCGCTGAATTTAGTGAAATTAAGTTAGTTTGGATGAACCCGATGAATGTAACTTAATTTCATCAATTTCGCTGAATTTAGTGAAATTAAGTTAGTTTGGATGAACCCGATGAATGTAACTTAATTTCATTAATTTCGCTGAATTTAGTTAAATTAAGTTAGTTTCGATGAACCCGATGAATGTAACTTAATTTCATCAATTTCGCTGAATTTAGTGAAATTAAGTTAGTTTGGATGAACCCGATGAATGTAACTTAATTTCATTAATTTCGATGAATTTCGTGAAATTAAGTTAGTTTGGATGAACCCGATGAATGTAACTTAATTTCATTAATTTCGCTGAATTTCGTGAAATTAAGTTAGTTTCGATGAACCCGATGAATGTAACTTAATTTCATTAATTTCGATGAATTTAGTGAAATTAAGTTAGTTTGGATGAACCCGATGAATGTAACTTAATTTCATCAATTTCGCTGAATTTAGTGAAATTAAGTTAGTTTGGATGAACCCGATGAATGTAACTTAATTTCATTAATTTCGCTGAATTTAGTGAAATTAAGTTAGTTTCGATGAACCCGATGAATGTAACTTAATTTCATTAATTTCGCTGAATTTCGTGAAATTAAGTTAGTTTGGATGAACCCGATGAATGTAACTTAATTTCATTAATTTCGCTGAATTTAGTGAAATTAAGTTAGTTTGGATGAACCCGATGAATGTAACTTAATTTCATTAATTTCGCTGAATTTAGTGAAATTAAGTTAGTTTGGATGAACCCGATGAATGTAACTTAATTTCATTAATTTCGCTGAATTTAGTGAAATTAAGTTAGTTTGGATGAACCCGATGAATGTAACTTAATTTCATTAATTTCGCTGAATTTCGTGAAATTAAGTTAGTTTCGATGAACCCGATGAATGTAACTTAATTTCATTAATTTCGATGAATTTAGTGAAATTAAGTTAGTTTGGATGAACCCGATGAATGTAACTTAATTTCATCAATTTCGCTGAATTTCGTGAAATTAAGTTAGTTTCGATGAACCCGATGAATGTAACTTAATTTCATTAATTTCGATGAATTTAGTGAAATTAAGTTAGTTTGGATGAACCCGATGAATGTAACTTAATTTCATTAATTTCGCTGAATTTCGTGAAATTAAGTTAGTTTCGATGAACCCGATGAATGTAACTTAATTTCATTAATTTCGAAGAATTTAGTGAAATTAAGTTAGTTTGGATGAACCCGATGAATGTAACTTAATTTCATTAATTTCGCTGAATTTAGTGAAATTAAGTTAGTTTGGATGAACCCGATGAATGTAACTTAATTTCATTAATTTCGCTGAATTTAGTGAAATTAAGTTAGTTTGGATGAACCCGATGAATGTAACTTAATTTCATCAATTTCGCTGAATTTAGTGAAATTAAGTTAGTTTGGATGAACCCGATGAATGTAACTTAATTTCATTAATTTCGCTGAATTTCGTGAAATTAAGTTAGTTTCGATGAACCCGATGAATGTAACTTAATTTCATTAATTTCGATGAATTTAGTGAAATTAAGTTAGTTTGGATGAACCCGATGAATGTAACTTAATTTCATCAATTTCGATGAATTTCGTGAAATTAAGTTAGTTTGGATGAACCCGATGAATGTAACTTAATTTCATTAATTTCGCTGAATTTAGTGAAATTAAGTTAGTTTCGATGAACCCGATGAATGTAACTTAATTTCATCAATTTCGCTGAATTTAGTGAAATTAAGTTAGTTTGGATGAACCCGATGAATGTAACTTAATTTCATTAATTTCGCTGAATTTCGTGAAATTAAGTTAGTTTCGATGAACCCGATGAATGTAACTTAATTTCATTAATTTCGATGAATTTAGTGAAATTAAGTTAGTTTCGATGAACCCGATGAATGTAACTTAATTTCATTAATTTCGCTGAATTTCGTGAAATTAAGTTAGTTTGGATGAACCCGATGAATGTAACTTAATTTCATTAATTTCGCTGAATTTCGTGAAATTAAGTTAGTTTCGATGAACCCGATGAATGTAACTTAATTTCATTAATTTCGCTGAATTTAGTGAAATTAAGTTAGTTTGGATGAACCCGATGAATGTAACTTAATTTCATCAATTTCGCTGAATTTAGTGAAATTAAGTTAGTTTGGATGAACCCGATGAATGTAACTTAATTTCATTAATTTCGCTGAATTTAGTGAAATTAAGTTAGTTTCGATGAACCCGATGAATGTAACTTAATTTCATCAATTTCGCTGAATTTAGTGAAATTAAGTTAGTTTGGATGAACCCGATGAATGTAACTTAATTTCATTAATTTCGATGAATTTCGTGAAATTAAGTTAGTTTGGATGAACCCGATGAATGTAACTTAATTTCATTAATTTCGCTGAATTTCGTGAAATTAAGTTAGTTTCGATGAACCCGATGAATGTAACTTAATTTCATTAATTTCGATGAATTTAGTGAAATTAAGTTAGTTTGGATGAACCCGATGAATGTAACTTAATTTCATCAATTTCGCTGAATTTAGTGAAATTAAGTTAGTTTGGATGAACCCGATGAATGTAACTTAATTTCATTAATTTCGCTGAATTTAGTGAAATTAAGTTAGTTTCGATGAACCCGATGAATGTAACTTAATTTCATTAATTTCGCTGAATTTCGTGAAATTAAGTTAGTTTGGATGAACCCGATGAATGTGACTTAATTTCATTAATTTCGCTGAATTTAGTGAAATTAAGTTAGTTTGGATGAACCCGATGAATGTAACTTAATTTCATTAATTTCGCTGAATTTAGTGAAATTAAGTTAGTTTGGATGAACCCGATGAATGTAACTTAATTTCATTAATTTCGCTGAATTTAGTGAAATTAAGTTAGTTTGGATGAACCCGATGAATGTAACTTAATTTCATTAATTTCGCTGAATTTCGTGAAATTAAGTTAGTTTCGATGAACCCGATGAATGTAACTTAATTTCATTAATTTCGATGAATTTAGTGAAATTAAGTTAGTTTGGATGAACCCGATGAATGTAACTTAATTTCATCAATTTCGCTGAATTTCGTGAAATTAAGTTAGTTTCGATGAACCCGATGAATGTAACTTAATTTCATTAATTTCGATGAATTTAGTGAAATTAAGTTAGTTTCGATGAACCCGATGAATGTAACTTAATTTCATCAATTTCGATGAATTTAGTGAAATTAAGTTAGTTTCGATGAACCCGATGAATGTAACTTAATTTCATCAATTTCGATGAATTTAGTGAAATTAAGTTAATTTGGATGAACCCGATGAATGTAACTTAATTTCATCAATTTCGATGAATTTAGTGAAATTAAGTTAGTTTCGATGAACCCGATGAATGTAACTTAATTTCATCAATTTCGATGAATTTCGTGAAATTAAGTTAGTTTGGATGAACCCGATGAATGTAACTTAATTTCATTAATTTCGATGAATTTAGTGAAATTAAGTTAGTTTCGATGAACCCGATGAATGTAACTTAATTTCATCAATTTCGATGAATTTAGTGAAATTAAGTTAATTTGGATGAACCCGATGAATGTAACTTAATTTCATTAATTTCGCTGAATTTAGTGAAATTAAGTTAGTTTCGATGAACCCGATGAATGTAACTTAATTTCATCAATTTCGATGAATTTAGTGAAATTAAGTTAATTTGGATGAACCCGATGAATGTAACTTAATTTCATTAATTTCGATGAATTTCGTGAAATTAAGTTAGTTTGGATGAACCCGATGAATGTAACTTAATTTCATCAATTTCGATGAATTTCGTGAAATTAAGTTAGTTTGGATGAACCCGATGAATGTAACTTAATTTCATTAATTTCGCTGAATTTAGTGAAATTAAGTTAGTTTGGATGAACCCGATGAATGTAACTTAATTTCATTAATTTCGCTGAATTTAGTGAAATTAAGTTAGTTTCGATGAACCCGATGAATGTAACTTAATTTCATCAATTTCGATGAATTTAGTGAAATTAAGTTAGTTTCGATGAACCCGATGAATGTAACTTAATTTCATCAATTTCGATGAATTTAGTGAAATTAAGTTAGTTTCGATGAACCCGATGAATGTAACTTAATTTCATCAATTTCGATGAATTTAGTGAAATTAAGTTAATTTGGATGAACCCGATGAATGTAACTTAATTTCATCAATTTCGATGAATTTAGTGAAATTAAGTTAGTTTGGATGAACCCGATGAATGTAACTTAATTTCATCAATTTCGATGAATTTCGTGAAATTAAGTTAGTTTGGATGAACCCGATGAATGTAACTTAATTTCATCAATTTCGATGAATTTCGTGAAATTAAGTTAGTTTCGATGAACCCGATGAATGTAACTTAATTTCATCAATTTCGCTGAATTTAGTGAAATTAAGTTAGTTTCGATGAACCCGATGAATGTAACTTAATTTCATTAATTTCGCTGAATTTAGTGAAATTAAGTTAGTTTCGATGAACCCGATGAATGTAACTTAATTTCATTAATTTCGCTGAATTTCGTGAAATTAAGTTAGTTTGGATGAACCCGATGAATGTAACTTAATTTCATTAATTTCGCTGAATTTAGTGAAATTAAGTTAGTTTGGATGAACCCGATGAATGTAACTTAATTTCATTAATTTCGCTGAATTTAGTGAAATTAAGTTAGTTTGGATGAACCCGATGAATGTAACTTAATTTCATTAATTTCGCTGAATTTAGTGAAATTAAGTTAGTTTCGATGAACCCGATGAATGTAACTTAATTTCATCAATTTCGATGAATTTAGTGAAATTAAGTTAATTTGGATGAACCCGATGAATGTAACTTAATTTCATCAATTTCGATGAATTTAGTGAAATTAAGTTAATTTGGATGAACCTGATGAATGTAACTTAATTTCATTAATTTCGCTGAATTTAATGAAATTAAGTTAGTTTGGATGAACCTGATGAATGTAACTTAATTTCATCAATTTCGATGAATTTAGTGAAATTAAGTTAGTTTCGATGAACCCGATGAATGTAACTTAATTTCATTAATTTCGATGAATTTCGTGAAATTAAGTTAGTTTGGATGAACCCGATGAATGTAACTTAATTTCATCAATTTCGATGAATTTCGTGAAATTAAGTTAATTTGGATGAACCCGATGAATGTAACTTAATTTCATTAATTTCGCTGAATTTAGTGAAATTAAGTTAGTTTCGATGAACCCGATGAATGTAACTTAATTTCATTAATTTCGATGAATTTAGTGAAATTAAGTTAGTTTCGATGAACCCGATGAATGTAACTTAATTTCATCAATTTCGATGAATTTAGTGAAATTAAGTTAGTTTCGATGAACCCGATGAATGTAACTTAATTTCATCAATTTCGATGAATTTAGTGAAATTAAGTTAATTTGGATGAACCCGATGAATGTAACTTAATTTCATCAATTTCGATGAATTTAGTGAAATTAAGTTAGTTTCGATGAACCCGATGAATGTAACTTAATTTCATCAATTTCGATGAATTTCGTGAAATTAAGTTAGTTTGGATGAACCCGATGAATGTAACTTAATTTCATTAATTTCGATGAATTTAGTGAAATTAAGTTAGTTTCGATGAACCCGATGAATGTAACTTAATTTCATCAATTTCGATGAATTTAGTGAAATTAAGTTAATTTGGATGAACCCGATGAATGTAACTTAATTTCATTAATTTCGCTGAATTTAGTGAAATTAAGTTAGTTTCGATGAACCCGATGAATGTAACTTAATTTCATCAATTTCGATGAATTTAGTGAAATTAAGTTAATTTGGATGAACCCGATGAATGTAACTTAATTTCATTAATTTCGATGAATTTCGTGAAATTAAGTTAGTTTGGATGAACCCGATGAATGTAACTTAATTTCATCAATTTCGATGAATTTCGTGAAATTAAGTTAGTTTGGATGAACCCGATGAATGTAACTTAATTTCATTAATTTCGCTGAATTTAGTGAAATTAAGTTAGTTTGGATGAACCCGATGAATGTAACTTAATTTCATTAATTTCGCTGAATTTAGTGAAATTAAGTTAGTTTCGATGAACCCGATGAATGTAACTTAATTTCATCAATTTCGATGAATTTAGTGAAATTAAGTTAGTTTGGATGAACCCGATGAATGTAACTTAATTTCATCAATTTCGATGAATTTCGTGAAATTAAGTTAGTTTGGATGAACCCGATGAATGTAACTTAATTTCATCAATTTCGATGAATTTCGTGAAATTAAGTTAGTTTGGATGAACCCGATGAATGTAACTTAATTTCATTAATTTCGATGAATTTAGTGAAATTAAGTTAGTTTCGATGAACCCGATGAATGTAACTTAATTTCATCAATTTCGATGAATTTAGTGAAATTAAGTTAGTTTCGATGAACCCGATGAATGTAACTTAATTTCATCAATTTCGATGAATTTAGTGAAATTAAGTTAATTTGGATGAACCCGATGAATGTAACTTAATTTCATCAATTTCGATGAATTTAGTGAAATTAAGTTAGTTTCGATGAACCCGATGAATGTAACTTAATTTCATCAATTTCGATGAATTTAGTGAAATTAAGTTAGTTTCGATGAACCCGATGAATGTAACTTAATTTCATCAATTTCGATGAATTTAGTGAAATTAAGTTAATTTGGATGAACCCGATGAATGTAACTTAATTTCATCAATTTCGATGAATTTAGTGAAATTAAGTTAGTTTGGATGAACCCGATGAATGTAACTTAATTTCATCAATTTCGATGAATTTCGTGAAATTAAGTTAGTTTGGATGAACCCGATGAATGTAACTTAATTTCATCAATTTCGCTGAATTTCGTGAAATTAAGTTAGTTTGGATGAACCCGATGAATGTAACTTAATTTCATCAATTTCGCTGAATTTAGTGAAATTAAGTTAGTTTCGATGAACCCGATGAATGTAACTTAATTTCATTAATTTCGCTGAATTTAGTGAAATTAAGTTAGTTTCGATGAACCCGATGAATGTAACTTAATTTCATTAATTTCGCTGAATTTCGTGAAATTAAGTTAGTTTGGATGAACCCGATGAATGTAACTTAATTTCATTAATTTCGCTGAATTTAGTGAAATTAAGTTAGTTTGGATGAACCCGATGAATGTAACTTAATTTCATTAATTTCGCTGAATTTAGTGAAATTAAGTTAGTTTGGATGAACCCGATGAATGTAACTTAATTTCATTAATTTCGCTGAATTTAGTGAAATTAAGTTAGTTTCGATGAACCCGATGAATGTAACTTAATTTCATCAATTTCGATGAATTTAGTGAAATTAAGTTAATTTGGATGAACCCGATGAATGTAACTTAATTTCATCAATTTCGATGAATTTAGTGAAATTAAGTTAATTTGGATGAACCTGATGAATGTAACTTAATTTCATTAATTTCGCTGAATTTAATGAAATTAAGTTAGTTTGGATGAACCTGATGAATGTAACTTAATTTCATCAATTTCGATGAATTTAGTGAAATTAAGTTAGTTTCGATGAACCCGATGAATGTAACTTAATTTCATTAATTTCGATGAATTTCGTGAAATTAAGTTAGTTTGGATGAACCCGATGAATGTAACTTAATTTCATCAATTTCGATGAATTTCGTGAAATTAAGTTAGTTTGGATGAACCCGATGAATGTAACTTAATTTCATTAATTTCGCTGAATTTAGTGAAATTAAGTTAGTTTGGATGAACCCGATGAATGTAACTTAATTTCATTAATTTCGATGAATTTAGTGAAATTAAGTTAGTTTCGATGAACCCGATGAATGTAACTTAATTTCATCAATTTCGATGAATTTCGTGAAATTAAGTTAGTTTGGATGAACCCGATGAATGTAACTTAATTTCATTAATTTCGATGAATTTAGTGAAATTAAGTTAGTTTGGATGAACCCGATGAATGTAACTTAATTTCATTAATTTCGCTGAATTTAGTGAAATTAAGTTAGTTTCGATGAACCCGATGAATGTAACTTAATTTCATCAATTTCGATGAATTTAGTGAAATTAAGTTAGTTTGGATGAACCCGATGAATGTAACTTAATTTCATTAATTTCGCTGAATTTAGTGAAATTAAGTTAGTTTCGATGAACCCGATGAATGTAACTTAATTTCATCAATTTCGATGAATTTAGTGAAATTAAGTTAGTTTGGATGAACCCGATGAATGTAACTTAATTTCATCAATTTCGATGAATTTAGTGAAATTAAGTTAGTTTGGATGAACCCGATGAATGTAACTTAATTTCATCAATTTCGATGAATTTCGTGAAATTAAGTTAGTTTCGATGAACCCGATGAATGTAACTTAATTTCATCAATTTCAATGAATTTCGTGAAATTAAGTTAGTTTCGATGAACCCGATGAATGTAACTTAATTTCATCAATTTCGCTGAATTTAGTGAAATTAAGTTAGTTTGGATGAACCCGATGAATGTAACTTAATTTCATTAATTTCGCTGAATTTAGTGAAATTAAGTTAGTTTGGATGAACCCGATGAATGTAACTTAATTTCATCAATTTCGATGAATTTCGTGAAATTAAGTTAGTTTCGATGAACCCGATGAATGTAACTTAATTTCATCAATTTCGATGAATTTAGTGAAATTAAGTTAATTTGGATGAACCCGATGAATGTAACTTAATTTCATCAATTTCGATGAATTTAGTGAAATTAAGTTAGTTTCGATGAACCCGATGAATGTAACTTAATTTCATTAATTTCGATGAATTTAGTGAAATTAAGTTAGTTTCGATGAACCCGATGAATGTAACTTAATTTCATCAATTTCGATGAATTTAGTGAAATTAAGTTAGTTTGGATGAACCCGATGAATGTAACTTAATTTCATCAATTTCGATGAATTTAGTGAAATTAAGTTAGTTTCGATGAACCCGATGAATGTAACTTAATTTCATCAATTTCGATGAATTTAGTGAAATTAAGTTAGTTTCGATGAACCCGATGAATGTAACTTAATTTCATCAATTTCGCTGAATTTAGTGAAATTAAGTTAGTTTGGATGAACCCGATGAATGTAACTTAATTTCATTAATTTCGCTGAATTTAGTGAAATTAAGTTAGTTTGGATGAACCCGATGAATGTAACTTAATTTCATTAATTTCGCTGAATTTAGTGAAATTAAGTTAGTTTGGATGAACCCGATGAATGTAACTTAATTTCATTAATTTCGCTGAATTTAGTGAAATTAAGTTAGTTTCGATGAACCCGATGAATGTAACTTAATTTCATCAATTTCGATGAATTTAGTGAAATTAAGTTAGTTTCGATGAACCCGATGAATGTAACTTAATTTCATCAATTTCGATGAATTTAGTGAAATTAAGTTAGTTTCGATGAACCCGATGAATGTAACTTAATTTCATCAATTTCGATGAATTTAGTGAAATTAAGTTAGTTTCGATGAACCCGATGAATGTAACTTAATTTCATTAATTTCGATGAATTTAGTGAAATTAAGTTAGTTTCGATGAACCCGATGAATGTAACTTAATTTCATCAATTTCGATGAATTTAGTGAAATTAAGTTAGTTTCGATGAACCCGATGAATGTAACTTAATTTCATCAATTTCGCTGAATTTAGTGAAATTAAGTTAGTTTCGATGAACCCGATGAATGTAACTTAATTTCATTAATTTCGCTGAATTTAGTGAAATTAAGTTAGTTTCGATGAACCCGATGAATGTAACTTAATTTCATCAATTTCGATGAATTTCGTGAAATTAAGTTAGTTTCGATGAACCCGATGAATGTAACTTAATTTCATCAATTTCGATGAATTTAGTGAAATTAAGTTAATTTGGATGAACCCGATGAATGTAACTTAATTTCTTCAATTTCGATGAATTTAGTGAAATTAAGTTAGTTTCGATGAACCCGATGAATGTAACTTAATTTCATTAATTTCGATGAATTTAGTGAAATTAAGTTAATTTGGATGAACCCGATGAATGTAACTTAATTTCATCAATTTCGATGAATTTAGTGAAATTAAGTTAGTTTCGATGAACCCGATGAATGTAACTTAATTTCATCAATTTCGATGAATTTAGTGAAATTAAGTTAGTTTCGATGAACCCGATGAATGTAACTTAATTTCATTAATTTCGATGAATTTAGTGAAATTAAGTTAGTTTCGATGAACCCGATGAATGTAACTTAATTTCATCAATTTCGATGAATTTAGTGAAATTAAGTTAGTTTCGATGAACCCGATGAATGTAACTTAATTTCATCAATTTCGCTGAATTTAGTGAAATTAAGTTAGTTTGGATGAACCCGATGAATGTAACTTAATTTCATTAATTTCGCTGAATTTAGTGAAATTAAGTTAGTTTGGATGAACCCGATGAATGTAACTTAATTTCATCAATTTCGATGAATTTCGTGAAATTAAGTTAGTTTCGATGAACCCGATGAATGTAACTTAATTTCATCAATTTCGATGAATTTAGTGAAATTAAGTTAATTTGGATGAACCCGATGAATGTAACTTAATTTCATCAATTTCGATGAATTTAGTGAAATTAAGTTAGTTTCGATGAACCCGATGAATGTAACTTAATTTCATTAATTTCGATGAATTTAGTGAAATTAAGTTAATTTGGATGAACCCGATGAATGTAACTTAATTTCATCAATTTCGATGAATTTAGTGAAATTAAGTTAGTTTCGATGAACCCGATGAATGTAACTTAATTTCATCAATTTCGATGAATTTAGTGAAATTAAGTTAGTTTCGATGAACCCGATGAATGTAACTTAATTTCATTAATTTCGATGAATTTCGTGAAATTAAGTTAGTTTCGATGAACCCGATGAATGTAACTTAATTTCATTAATTTCGATGAATTTAGTGAAATTAAGTTAGTTTCGATGAACCCGATGAATGTAACTTAATTTCATCAATTTCGATGAATTTAGTGAAATTAAGTTAGTTTGGATGAACTCGATGAATGTAACTTAATTTCATTAATTTCGCTGAATTTAGTGAAATTAAGTTAGTTTGGATGAACCCGATGAATGTAACTTAATTTCATCAATTTCGATGAATTTCGTGAAATTAAGTTAGTTTCGATGAACCCGATGAATGTAACTTAATTTCATTAATTTCGCTGAATTTAGTGAAATTAAGTTAGTTTCGATGAACCCGATGAATGTAACTTAATTTCATTAATTTCGCTGAATTTCGTGAAATTAAGTTAGTTTGGATGAACCCGATGAATGTAACTTAATTTCATCAATTTCGATGAATTTAGTGAAATTAAGTTAGTTTCGATGAACCCGATGAATGTAACTTAATTTCATTAATTTCGATGAATTTAGTGAAATTAAGTTAGTTTCGATGAACCCGATGAATGTAACTTAATTTCATCAATTTCGATGAATTTAGTGAAATTAAGTTAGTTTGGATGAACCCGATGAATGTAACTTAATTTCATCAATTTCGATGAATTTAGTGAAATTAAGTTAGTTTCGATGAACCCGATGAATGTAACTTAATTTCATCAATTTCGATGAATTTAGTGAAATTAAGTTAGTTTCGATGAACCCGATGAATGTAACTTAATTTCATCAATTTCGCTGAATTTAGTGAAATTAAGTTAGTTTGGATGAACCCGATGAATGTAACTTAATTTCATTAATTTCGCTGAATTTAGTGAAATTAAGTTAGTTTGGATGAACCCGATGAATGTAACTTAATTTCATCAATTTCGATGAATTTCGTGAAATTAAGTTAGTTTCGATGAACCCGATGAATGTAACTTAATTTCATCAATTTCGATGAATTTAGTGAAATTAAGTTAGTTTCGATGAACCCGATGAATGTAACTTAATTTCATCAATTTCGATGAATTTCGTGAAATTAAGTTAGTTTCGATGAACCCGATGAATGTAACTTAATTTCATCAATTTCGATGAATTTAGTGAAATTAAATTAATTTGGATGAACCCGATGAATGTAACTTAATTTCATCAATTTCGATGAATTTAGTGAAATTAAGTTAGTTTCGATGAACCCGATGAATGTAACTTAATTTCATCAATTTCGCTGAATTTAGTGAAATTAAGTTAGTTTGGATGAACCCGATGAATGTAACTTAATTTCATCAATTTCGATGAATTTAGTGAAATTAAGTTAGTTTGGATGAACCCGATGAATGTAACTTAATTTCATCAATTTCGATGAATTTCGTGAAATTAAGTTAGTTTGGATGAACCCGATGAATGTAACTTAATTTCATCAATTTCGCTGAATTTAGTGAAATTAAGTTAGTTTGGATGAACCCGATGAATGTAATTTAATTTCATTAATTTCGCTGAATTTCGTGAAATTAAGTTAGTTTCGATGAACCCGATGAATGTAACTTAATTTCATCAATTTCGCTGAATTTAGTGAAATTAAGTTAGTTTGGATGAACCCGATGAATGTAACTTAATTTCATTAATTTCGCTGAATTTAGTGAAATTAAGTTAGTTTCGATGAACCCGATGAATGTAACTTAATTTCATTAATTTCGCTGAATTTCGTGAAATTAAGTTAGTTTCGATGAACCCGATGAATGTAACTTAATTTCATCAATTTCGATGAATTTAGTGAAATTAAGTTAATTTGGATGAACCCGATGAATGTAACTTAATTTCATCAATTTCGCTGAATTTAGTGAAATTAAGTTAGTTTGGATGAACCCGATGAATGTAACTTAATTTCATTAATTTCGCTGAATTTAGTGAAATTAAGTTAGTTTGGATGAACCCGATGAATGTAACTTAATTTCATCAATTTCGATGAATTTCGTGAAATTAAGTTAGTTTCGATGAACCCGATGAATGTAACTTAATTTCATCAATTTCGATGAATTTAGTGAAATTAAGTTAGTTTCGATGAACCCGATGAATGTAACTTAATTTCATCAATTTCGATGAATTTCGTGAAATTAAGTTAGTTTCGATGAACCCGATGAATGTAACTTAATTTCATCAATTTCGATGAATTTAGTGAAATTAAGTTAGTTTCGATGAACCCGATGAATGTAACTTAATTTCATCAATTTCGATGAATTTAGTGAAATTAAGTTAGTTTCGATGAACCCGATGAATGTAACTTAATTTCATTAATTTCGATGAATTTAGTGAAATTAAGTTAATTTGGATGAACCCGATGAATGTAACTTAATTTCATTAATTTCGATGAATTTAGTGAAATTAAGTTAGTTTCGATGAACCCGATGAATGTAACTTAATTTCATCAATTTCGATGAATTTAGTGAAATTAAGTTAGTTTCGATGAACCCGATGAATGTAACTTAATTTCATTAATTTCGATGAATTTAGTGAAATTAAGTTAGTTTCGATGAACCCGATGAATGTAACTTAATTTCATTAATTTCGCTGAATTTAGTGAAATTAAGTTAGTTTGGATGAACCCGATGAATGTAACTTAATTTCATTAATTTCGCTGAATTTAGTGAAATTAAGTTAGTTTGGATGAACCCGATGAATGTAACTTAATTTCATTAATTTCGCTGAATTTAGTGAAATTAAGTTAGTTTCGATGAACCCGATGAATGTAACTTAATTTCATCAATTTCGATGAATTTCGTGAAATTAAGTTAGTTTCGATGAACCCGATGAATGTAACTTAATTTCATCAATTTCGATGAATTTCGTGAAATTAAGTTAGTTTGGATGAACCCGATGAATGTAACTTAATTTCATCAATTTCGATGAATTTCGTGAAATTAAGTTAGTTTCGATGAACCCGATGAATGTAACTTAATTTCATCAATTTCGATGAATTTAGTGAAATTAAGTTAGTTTCGATGAACCCGATGAATGTAACTTAATTTCATCAATTTCGATGAATTTCGTGAAATTAAGTTAGTTTCGATGAACCCGATGAATGTAACTTAATTTCATCAATTTCGATGAATTTAGTGAAATTAAATTAATTTGGATGAACCCGATGAATGTAACTTAATTTCATCAATTTCGATGAATTTAGTGAAATTAAGTTAGTTTCGATGAACCCGATGAATGTAACTTAATTTCATCAATTTCGCTGAATTTAGTGAAATTAAGTTAGTTTGGATGAACCCGATGAATGTAACTTAATTTCATCAATTTCGATGAATTTAGTGAAATTAAGTTAGTTTGGATGAACCCGATGAATGTAACTTAATTTCATCAATTTCGATGAATTTCGTGAAATTAAGTTAGTTTGGATGAACCCGATGAATGTAACTTAATTTCATCAATTTCGCTGAATTTAGTGAAATTAAGTTAGTTTGGATGAACCCGATGAATGTAATTTAATTTCATTAATTTCGCTGAATTTCGTGAAATTAAGTTAGTTTCGATGAACCCGATGAATGTAACTTAATTTCATCAATTTCGCTGAATTTAGTGAAATTAAGTTAGTTTGGATGAACCCGATGAATGTAACTTAATTTCATTAATTTCGCTGAATTTAGTGAAATTAAGTTAGTTTCGATGAACCCGATGAATGTAACTTAATTTCATTAATTTCGCTGAATTTCGTGAAATTAAGTTAGTTTCGATGAACCCGATGAATGTAACTTAATTTCATCAATTTCGATGAATTTAGTGAAATTAAGTTAATTTGGATGAACCCGATGAATGTAACTTAATTTCATCAATTTCGCTGAATTTAGTGAAATTAAGTTAGTTTGGATGAACCCGATGAATGTAACTTAATTTCATTAATTTCGCTGAATTTAGTGAAATTAAGTTAGTTTGGATGAACCCGATGAATGTAACTTAATTTCATCAATTTCGATGAATTTCGTGAAATTAAGTTAGTTTCGATGAACCCGATGAATGTAACTTAATTTCATCAATTTCGATGAATTTAGTGAAATTAAGTTAGTTTCGATGAACCCGATGAATGTAACTTAATTTCATCAATTTCGATGAATTTCGTGAAATTAAGTTAGTTTCGATGAACCCGATGAATGTAACTTAATTTCATCAATTTCGATGAATTTAGTGAAATTAAGTTAGTTTCGATGAACCCGATGAATGTAACTTAATTTCATCAATTTCGATGAATTTAGTGAAATTAAGTTAGTTTCGATGAACCCGATGAATGTAACTTAATTTCATTAATTTCGATGAATTTAGTGAAATTAAGTTAATTTGGATGAACCCGATGAATGTAACTTAATTTCATTAATTTCGATGAATTTAGTGAAATTAAGTTAGTTTCGATGAACCCGATGAATGTAACTTAATTTCATCAATTTCGATGAATTTAGTGAAATTAAGTTAGTTTCGATGAACCCGATGAATGTAACTTAATTTCATTAATTTCGATGAATTTAGTGAAATTAAGTTAGTTTCGATGAACCCGATGAATGTAACTTAATTTCATTAATTTCGCTGAATTTAGTGAAATTAAGTTAGTTTGGATGAACCCGATGAATGTAACTTAATTTCATTAATTTCGCTGAATTTAGTGAAATTAAGTTAGTTTGGATGAACCCGATGAATGTAACTTAATTTCATTAATTTCGCTGAATTTAGTGAAATTAAGTTAGTTTCGATGAACCCGATGAATGTAACTTAATTTCATCAATTTCGATGAATTTCGTGAAATTAAGTTAGTTTCGATGAACCCGATGAATGTAACTTAATTTCATCAATTTCGATGAATTTCGTGAAATTAAGTTAGTTTCGATGAACCCGATGAATGTAACTTAAATTCATTAATTTCGCTGAATTTAGTGAAATTAAGTTAGTTTGGATGAACCCGATGAATGTAACTTAATTTCATTAATTTCGCTGAATTTAGTGAAATTAAGTTAGTTTGGATGAACCCGATGAATGTAACTTAATTTCATTAATTTCGCTGAATTTAGTGAAATTAAGTTAGTTTGGATGAACCCGATGAATGTAACTTAATTTCATTAATTTCGCTGAATTTAGTGAAATTAAGTTAGTTTCGATGAACCCGATGAATGTAACTTAATTTCATTAATTTCGCTGAATTTCGTGAAATTAAGTTAGTTTCGATGAACCCGATGAATGTAACTTAATTTCATCAATTTCGATGAATTTAGTGAAATTAAGTTAATTTGGATGAACCCGATGAATGTAACTTAATTTCATCAATTTCGCTGAATTTAGTGAAATTAAGTTAGTTTGGATGAACCCGATGAATGTAACTTAATTTCATTAATTTCGCTGAATTTAGTGAAATTAAGTTAGTTTGGATGAACCCGATGAATGTAACTTAATTTCATCAATTTCGATGAATTTCGTGAAATTAAGTTAGTTTCGATGAACCCGATGAATGTAACTTAATTTCATCAATTTCGATGAATTTAGTGAAATTAAGTTAGTTTCGATGAACCCGATGAATGTAACTTAATTTCATTAATTTCGATGAATTTAGTGAAATTAAGTTAATTTGGATGAACCCGATGAATGTAACTTAATTTCATCAATTTCGATGAATTTAGTGAAATTAAGTTAGTTTCGATGAACCCGATGAATGTAACTTAATTTCATCAATTTCGATGAATTTAGTGAAATTAAGTTAGTTTCGATGAACCCGATGAATGTAACTTAATTTCATTAATTTCGATGAATTTAGTGAAATTAAGTTAATTTGGATGAACCCGATGAATGTAACTTAATTTCATTAATTTCGATGAATTTAGTGAAATTAAGTTAGTTTCGATGAACCCGATGAATGTAACTTAATTTCATCAATTTCGATGAATTTAGTGAAATTAAGTTAGTTTCGATGAACCCGATGAATGTAACTTAATTTCATTAATTTCGATGAATTTAGTGAAATTAAGTTAGTTTCGATGAACCCGATGAATGTAACTTAATTTCATTAATTTCGCTGAATTTAGTGAAATTAAGTTAGTTTGGATGAACCCGATGAATGTAACTTAATTTCATTAATTTCGCTGAATTTAGTGAAATTAAGTTAGTTTGGATGAACCCGATGAATGTAACTTAATTTCATTAATTTCGCTGAATTTAGTGAAATTAAGTTAGTTTCGATGAACCCGATGAATGTAACTTAATTTCATCAATTTCGATGAATTTCGTGAAATTAAGTTAGTTTCGATGAACCCGATGAATGTAACTTAATTTTATCAATTTCGATGAATTTCGTGAAATTAAGTTAGTTTCGATGAACCCGATGAATGTAACTTAATTTCATTAATTTCGCTGAATTTAGTGAAATTAAGTTAGTTTGGATGAACCCGATGAATGTAACTTAATTTCATTAATTTCGCTGAATTTAGTGAAATTAAGTTAGTTTCGATGAACCCGATGAATGTAACTTAATTTCATCAATTTCGATGAATTTCGTGAAATTAAGTTAGTTTCGATGAACCCGATGAATGTAACTTAATTTCATCAATTTCGATGAATTTAGTGAAATTAAGTTAGTTTCGATGAACCCGATGAATGTAACTTAATTTCATCAATTTCGATGAATTTCGTGAAATTAAGTTAGTTTCGATGAACCCGATGAATGTAACTTAATTTCATCAATTTCGATGAATTTAGTGAAATTAAGTTAGTTTCGATGAACCCGATGAATGTAACTTAATTTCATCAATTTCGATGAATTTCGTGAAATTAAGTTAGTTTCGATGAACCCGATGAATGTAACTTAATTTCATCAATTTCGATGAATTTAGTGAAATTAAGTTAGTTTCGATGAACCCGATGAATGTAACTTAATTTCATCAATTTCGATGAATTTCGTGAAATTAAGTTAGTTTCGATGAACCCGATGAATGTAACTTAATTTCATCAATTTCGATGAATTTAGTGAAATTAAGTTAGTTTCGATGAACCCGATGAATGTAACTTAATTTCATCAATTTCGATGAATTTCGTGAAATTAAGTTAGTTTCGATGAACCCGATGAATGTAACTTAATTTCATCAATTTCGATGAATTTAGTGAAATTAAGTTAGTTTCGATGAACCCGATGAATGTAACTTAATTTCATCAATTTCGATGAATTTCGTGAAATTAAGTTAGTTTCGATGAACCCGATGAATGTAACTTAATTTCATTAATTTCGATGAATTTCGTGAAATTAAGTTAGTTTGGATGAACCCGATGAATGTAACTTAATTTCATTAATTTCGATGAATTTAGTGAAATTAAGTTAATTTGGATGAACCCGATGAATGTAACTTAATTTCATCAATTTCGATGAATTTAGTGAAATTAAGTTAGTTTGGATGAACCCGATGAATGTAACTTAATTTCATCAATTTCGATGAATTTAGTGAAATTAAGTTAGTTTCGATGAACCCGATGAATGTAACTTAATTTCATCAATTTCGCTGAATTTCGTGAAATTAAGTTAGTTTCGATGAACCCGATGAATGTAACTTAATTTCATCAATTTCGATGAATTTAGTGAAATTAAGTTAGTTTCGATGAACCCGATGAATGTAACTTAATTTCATCAATTTCGATGAATTTCGTGAAATTAAGTTAGTTTCGATGAACCCGATGAATGTAACTTAATTTCATTAATTTCAATGAATTTCGTGAAATTAAGTTAGTTTCGATGAACCCGATGAATGTAACTTAATTTCATTAATTTCGCTGAATTTAGTGAAATTAAGTTAATTTGGATGAACCCGATGAATGTAACTTAATTTCATCAATTTCGATGAATTTAGTGAAATTAAGTTAGTTTGGATGAACCCGATGAATGTAACTTAATTTCATCAATTTCGATGAATTTCGTGAAATTAAGTTAGTTTGGATGAACCCGATGAATGTAACTTAATTTCATTAATTTCGCTGAATTTAGTGAAATTAAGTTAGTTTGGATGAACCCGATGAATGTAACTTAATTTCATCAATTTCGATGAATTTCGTGAAATTAAGTTAGTTTCGATGAACCCGATGAATGTAACTTAATTTCATTAATTTCGATGAATTTCGTGAAATTAAGTTAGTTTCGATGAACCCGATGAATGTAACTTAATTTCATTAATTTCGCTGAATTTAGTGAAATTAAGTTAATTTGGATGAACCCGATGAATGTAACTTAATTTCATTAATTTCGCTGAATTTAGTGAAATTAAGTTAGTTTCGATGAACCCGATGAATGTAACTTAATTTCATCAATTTCGATGAATTTAGTGAAATTAAGTTAGTTTGGATGAACCCGATGAATGTAACTTAATTTCATTAATTTCGCTGAATTTCGTGAAATTAAGTTAGTTTCGATGAACCCGATGAATGTAACTTAATTTCATTAATTTCGATGAATTTAGTGAAATTAAGTTAGTTTGGATGAACCCGATGAATGTAACTTAATTTCATTAATTTCGCTGAATTTAGTGAAATTAAGTTAGTTTGGATGAACCCGATGAATGTAACTTAATTTCATTAATTTCGATGAATTTAGTGAAATTAAGTTAATTTGGATGAACCCGATGAATGTAACTTAATTTCATCAATTTCGATGAATTTCGTGAAATTAAGTTAGTTTCGATGAACCCGATGAATGTAACTTAATTTCATCAATTTCGATGAATTTCGTGAAATTAAGTTAGTTTGGATGAACCCGATGAATGTAACTTAATTTCATCAATTTCGATGAATTTCGTGAAATTAAGTTAGTTTCGATGAACCCGATGAATGTAACTTAATTTCATCAATTTCGATGAATTTAGTGAAATTAAGTTAGTTTGGATGAACCCGATGAATGTAACTTAATTTCATTAATTTCGCTGAATTTAGTGAAATTAAGTTAGTTTGGATGAACCCGATGAATGTAACTTAATTTCATCAATTTCGATGAATTTAGTGAAATTAAGTTAGTTTGGATGAACCCGATGAATGTAACTTAATTTCATCAATTTCGATGAATTTCGTGAAATTAAGTTAGTTTCGATGAACCCGATGAATGTAACTTAATTTCATCAATTTCGATGAATTTAGTGAAATTAAGTTAGTTTGGATGAACCCGATGAATGTAACTTAATTTCATTAATTTCGCTGAATTTAGTGAAATTAAGTTAGTTTGGATGAACCCGATGAATGTAACTTAATTTCATCAATTTCGATGAATTTAGTGAAATTAAGTTAGTTTCGATGAACCCGATGAATGTAACTTAATTTCATCAATTTCGATGAATTTCGTGAAATTAAGTTAGTTTGGATGAACCCGATGAATGTAACTTAATTTCATCAATTTCGATGAATTTAGTGAAATTAAGTTAGTTTCGATGAACCCGATGAATGTAACTTAATTTCATCAATTTCGATGAATTTAGTGAAATTAAGTTAGTTTGGATGAACCCGATGAATGTAACTTAATTTCATTAATTTCGCTGAATTTAGTGAAATTAAGTTAGTTTGGATGAACCCGATGAATGTAACTTAATTTCATCAATTTCGATGAATTTAGTGAAATTAAGTTAATTTGGATGAACCCGATGAATGTAACTTAATTTCATCAATTTCGATGAATTTAGTGAAATTAAGTTAGTTTCGATGAACCCGATGAATGTAACTTAATTTCATTAATTTCGATGAATTTCGTGAAATTAAGTTAGTTTCGATGAACCCGATGAATGTAACTTAATTTCATTAATTTCGATGAATTTAGTGAAATTAAGTTAGTTTCGATGAACCCGATGAATGTAACTTAATTTCATTAATTTCGCTGAATTTAGTGAAATTAAGTTAGTTTGGATGAACCCGATGAATGTAACTTAATTTCATTAATTTCGCTGAATTTAGTGAAATTAAGTTAGTTTCGATGAACCCGATGAATGTAACTTAATTTCATCAATTTCGATGAATTTAGTGAAATTAAGTTAGTTTGGATGAACCCGATGAATGTAACTTAATTTCATTAATTTCGCTGAATTTCGTGAAATTAAGTTAGTTTGGATGAACCCGATGAATGTAACTTAATTTCATCAATTTCGATGAATTTAGTGAAATTAAGTTAATTTGGATGAACCCGATGAATGTAACTTAATTTCATTAATTTCGATGAATTTAGTGAAATTAAGTTAATTTGGATGAACCCGATGAATGTAACTTAATTTCATTAATTTCGCTGAATTTAGTGAAATTAAGTTAGTTTGGATGAACCCGATGAATGTAACTTAATTTCATCAATTTCGATGAATTTAGTGAAATTAAGTTAGTTTCGATGAACCCGATGAATGTAACTTAATTTCATCAATTTCGATGAATTTAGTGAAATTAAGTTAGTTTCGATGAACCCGATGAATGTAACTTAATTTCATTAATTTCGATGAATTTCGTGAAATTAAGTTAGTTTCGATGAACCCGATGAATGTAACTTAATTTCATCAATTTCGATGAATTTAGTGAAATTAAGTTAGTTTCGATGAACCCGATGAATGTAACTTAATTTCATTAATTTCGCTGAATTTAGTGAAATTAAGTTAGTTTCGATGAACCCGATGAATGTAACTTAATTTCATTAATTTCGCTGAATTTCGTGAAATTAAGTTAGTTTGGATGAACCCGATGAATGTAACTTAATTTCATCAATTTCGCTGAATTTAGTGAAATTAAGTTAGTTTGGATGAACCCGATGAATGTAACTTAATTTCATTAATTTCGCTGAATTTAGTGAAATTAAGTTAGTTTGGATGAACCCGATGAATGTAACTTAATTTCATCAATTTCGATGAATTTAGTGAAATTAAGTTAGTTTCGATGAACCCGATGAATGTAACTTAATTTCATCAATTTCGATGAATTTCGAGAAATTAAGTTAGTTTGGATGAACCCGATGAATGTAACTTAATTTCATCAATTTCGATGAATTTAGTGAAATTAAGTTAGTTTCGATGAACCCGATGAATGTAACTTAATTTCATCAATTTCGATGAATTTAGTGAAATTAAGTTAGTTTGGATGAACCCGATGAATGTAACTTAATTTCATTAATTTCGCTGAATTTAGTGAAATTAAGTTAGTTTGGATGAACCCGATGAATGTAACTTAATTTCATCAATTTCGATGAATTTAGTGAAATTAAGTTAATTTGGATGAACCCGATGAATGTAACTTAATTTCATCAATTTCGATGAATTTAGTGAAATTAAGTTAGTTTCGATGAACCCGATGAATGTAACTTAATTTCATTAATTTCGATGAATTTCGTGAAATTAAGTTAGTTTCGATGAACCCGATGAATGTAACTTAATTTCATTAATTTCGATGAATTTAGTGAAATTAAGTTAGTTTCGATGAACCCGATGAATGTAACTTAATTTCATTAATTTCGCTGAATTTAGTGAAATTAAGTTAGTTTGGATGAACCCGATGAATGTAACTTAATTTCATTAATTTCGCTGAATTTAGTGAAATTAAGTTAGTTTCGATGAACCCGATGAATGTAACTTAATTTCATCAATTTCGATGAATTTAGTGAAATTAAGTTAGTTTGGATGAACCCGATGAATGTAACTTAATTTCATTAATTTCGCTGAATTTCGTGAAATTAAGTTAGTTTGGATGAACCCGATGAATGTAACTTAATTTCATCAATTTCGATGAATTTAGTGAAATTAAGTTAATTTGGATGAACCCGATGAATGTAACTTAATTTAATTAATTTCGATGAATTTAGTGAAATTAAGTTAATTTGGATGAACCCGATGAATGTAACTTAATTTCATTAATTTCGCTGAATTTAGTGAAATTAAGTTAGTTTGGATGAACCCGATGAATGTAACTTAATTTCATCAATTTCGATGAATTTAGTGAAATTAAGTTAGTTTCGATGAACCCGATGAATGTAACTTAATTTCATCAATTTCGATGAATTTAGTGAAATTAAGTTAGTTTCGATGAACCCGATGAATGTAACTTAATTTCATTAATTTCGATGAATTTCGTGAAATTAAGTTAGTTTCGATGAACCCGATGAATGTAACTTAATTTCATCAATTTCGATGAATTTAGTGAAATTAAGTTAGTTTCGATGAACCCGATGAATGTAACTTAATTTCATTAATTTCGCTGAATTTAGTGAAATTAAGTTAGTTTGGATGAAGCCGATGAATGTAACTTAATTTCATTAATTTCGCTGAATTTCGTGAAATTAAGTTAGTTTGGATGAACCCGATGAATGTAACTTAATTTCATCAATTTCGCTGAATTTAGTGAAATTAAGTTAGTTTGGATGAACCCGATGAATGTAACTTAATTTCATTAATTTCGCTGAATTTAGTGAAATTAAGTTAGTTTGGATGAACCCGATGAATGTAACTTAATTTCATTAATTTCGCTGAATTTAGTGAAATTAAGTTAGTTTCGATGAACCCGATGAATGTAACTTAATTTCATCAATTTCGCTGAATTTCGTGAAATTAAGTTAGTTTGGATGAACCCGATGAATGTAACTTAATTTCATCAATTTCGCTGAATTTAGTGAAATTAAGTTAGTTTGGATGAACCCGATGAATGTAACTTAATTTCATCAATTTCGCTGAATTTAGTGAAATTAAGTTAGTTTGGATGAACCCGATGAATGTAACTTAATTTCATTAATTTCGATGAATTTAGTGAAATTAAGTTAGTTTCGATGAACCCGATGAATGTAACTTAATTTCATCAATTTCGATGAATTTCGTGAAATTAAGTTAGTTTCGATGAACCCGATGAATGTAACTTAATTTCATTAATTTCGCTGAATTTAGTGAAATTAAGTTAGTTTGGATGAACCCGATGAATGTAACTTAATTTCATTAATTTCGCTGAATTTAGTGAAATTAAGTTAGTTTGGATGAACCCGATGAATGTAACTTAATTTCATTAATTTCGCTGAATTTAGTGAAATTAAGTTAGTTTGGATGAACCCGATGAATGTAACTTAATTTCATTAATTTCGCTGAATTTCGTGAAATTAAGTTAGTTTCGATGAACCCGATGAATGTAACTTAATTTCATTAATTTCGATGAATTTCGTGAAATTAAGTTAGTTTCGATGAACCCGATGAATGTAACTTAATTTCATTAATTTCGATGAATTTCGTGAAATTAAGTTAGTTTCGATGAACCCGATGAATGTAACTTAATTTCATCAATTTCGATGAATTTCGTGAAATTAAGTTAGTTTGGATGAACCCGATGAATGTAACTTAATTTCATTAATTTCGCTGAATTTAGTGAAATTAAGTTAGTTTCGATGAACCCGATGAATGTAACTTAATTTCATCAATTTCGATGAATTTCGTGAAATTAAGTTAGTTTCGATGAACCCGATGAATGTAACTTAATTTCATCAATTTCGATGAATTTAGTGAAATTAAGTTAATTTGGATGAACCCGATGAATGTAACTTAATTTCATCAATTTCGATGAATTTAGTGAAATTAAGTTAGTTTGGATGAACCCGATGAATGTAACTTAATTTCATTAATTTCGCTGAATTTAGTGAAATTAAGTTAGTTTGGATGAACCCGATGAATGTAACTTAATTTCATTAATTTCGCTGAATTTCGTGAAATTAAGTTAGTTTGGATGAACCCGATGAATGTAACTTAATTTCATTAATTTCGCTGAATTTAGTGAAATTAAGTTAGTTTGGATGAACCCGATGAATGTAACTTAATTTCATTAATTTCGATGAATTTCGTGAAATTAAGTTAGTTTGGATGAACCCGATGAATGTAACTTAATTTCATCAATTTCGATGAATTTCGTGAAATTAAGTTAGTTTGGATGAACCCGATGAATGTAACTTAATTTCATTAATTTCGCTGAATTTAGTGAAATTAAGTTAGTTTGGATGAACCCGATGAATGTAACTTAATTTCATTAATTTCGATGAATTTAGTGAAATTAAGTTAGTTTGGATGAACCCGATGAATGTAACTTAATTTCATCAATTTCGATGAATTTAGTGAAATTAAGTTAGTTTCGATGAACCCGATGAATGTAACTTAATTTCATCAATTTCGATGAATTTAGTGAAATTAAGTTAGTTTCGATGAACCCGATGAATGTAACTTAATTTCATCAATTTCGATGAATTTAGTGAAATTAAGTTAGTTTCGATGAACCCGATGAATGTAACTTAATTTCATCAATTTCGATGAATTTAGTGAAATTAAGTTAGTTTCGATGAACCCGATGAATGTAACTTAATTTCATCAATTTCGATGAATTTAGTGAAATTAAGTTAGTTTGGATGAACCCGATGAATGTAACTTAATTTCATTAATTTCGCTGAATTTCGTGAAATTAAGTTAGTTTCGATGAACCCGATGAATGTAACTTAATTTCATTAATTTCGATGAATTTAGTGAAATTAAGTTAGTTTGGATGAACCCGATGAATGTAACTTAATTTCATTAATTTCGCTGAATTTAGTGAAATTAAGTTAGTTTGGATGAACCCGA